>JAFIRS010007886.1:0-21066 GCA_018342105.1 Gonioctena quinquepunctata | reverse complement strand
ATCGATGAATGTATTTTGAATACTCTCAAGTTTTTGGGCATAAAGATTATAAAGTGGGTTCCAGATTACTGACCGTATTCATTCGGATGTTGATTTTAGCGCGCCCGAATAATTCTTTCCACTAACTGCTGCACCGATTCACAGTGTTTACGTTATACAAATCCACGGACTTCGCGTTTTCTCCGATTAATCCACAGAAAATACGTTTCCTCTGGTTGAAAATACCGGAGAATTCGTCAAATTTTCCGGTTGGGTGAAGTGTGCTCACCTGCGTCTGTGATTAGCTCTGGTCGCAGGAATAAGCCGACGTTGAATAAAAAAATCGGGCAATCCTTTTGGGTATTAACCATGGAACGTGAACCTTCGTATGTAATTATACTGTAATAGTATATTACGTATCAAGTGTAAAAAGCATATTATGCACGAATGGAAAAATTACGCACGAAGCCGCGTAGCGGCGAGTGCGGTAATTACATGAGTGCGTATACGAACTATACTTTTTCTATGACTTTTATATACTGGGTGGTGCGTTTGTTTAAGCCTTAAATAATAAAAAAGCGAAGGTACCAACGTAGTTTATGGTTTAATTTTCAACAACAAACTAAATCTAAGAAAATATAAATTTATACTATATAGTACTTATATAAATGATGAATTTAAGAAATTAAATTTGTAGGTAATTATTAATTATTATTATCAGTGGTATTGAAGTTAATAGTAAAATTTTTACAGTGTTTCAATGGGAGCATTTTATTTTTCCGATAAATGATTCATTGTTAAAATATTTGACGAAATCTCAATTTCATTATTTATAGTCGACGTGGATGGTAAATTATTGTTGATGGATTGCAACATCCTTTCAGAAGTTGCTGTTTTGTTTACAGTGGATTCGTCTACGTATCCTTCTGCTACGGTAGAAGACCTCCACCTCCACCTCCACCCACCGAGTCGTTTCAGTCCTCTTCCTGAAGCAATGACGGGTGTACAAAGCAGCATCGGGCAATTTCAAGTACTCTGCAATTTTTTTCGGCACTGCTCCTAGTTTATTTATTCCCACTACTTGTCTTGTCAGTTTTCCAGGTAAATATAAAGTTAACGTAAACATGCCCTCTGAATATAGGGAAAACACTTTTCTTGCGTGTTTTTGCCTCCTGAACACGAATCCGGAAGAAAAATGCGGTGGTCTCATACTGTTCCCGAGTTAGAGCACTTTAAATTTTTTTTAACCTCATTTTCAAGCACCGTTTCAAAAATCACTCAAAATGCCTTCTTCTTTTTACCAGCATGAACAATTCACCATAAAGCACTTATTTTCGGCACAACTTCACACAAAATATTGTAACGTAAATAAACTTAACTTGGTTTTAATAATTTATTTCACACTTAATCTACAACTTAATTTATATTACTACGCTACTGAATAGCTCGATCGTATGGGCTCGTTCAGACTGTGTACTCCCTCTTGAGGGCTGTCTATTTATCTCCGATACAGCATTCTCGATGTTTCGAATTCGGACGGTTGGCGACGGCATGTTCCAATTGTTTCCAAATTGCGTCCTTGAGGCACTTTGTCACCGTTGTTTTCCGCGGAAGAGCGACTGGATGGTTCTCGAATATCTCCGGGGATGATCTCATCGCTGTCGATGGCAACGTGTGAGGCGACAGGTCCGGCCTAGGTTCGTTACATTGCCCCCTTCTTAAAGACATTTCGTCCCGAAATTTCATCCTTGGAGTGTGACGATATCTGCATGACTCCCCATATCTGCACCGTGAAGTTCGATGGAAGTAACACTCCACGGTCTTCATGATCGGTCGTGGAAGAGGGTTACAGCAAACCAAAATCCTGATGCCGCTGGATCTGAATATCGCCTCCAGCATACTTCTTATGACTCTCCAGTCCAACCCATCAATACCACAGGATAGTTTTGGAATTGCTAGATCCGCCAGATTCTGGTCCACCATAGTATCTCTTAGTTTGGTGAGACTCTTCCAGACATCTTCATAGGACGGTTTATCTTGGGAATGCCTCTTGGTAACTAGGTAGTAGATGTTTCTCTGGCCTTTCTTCAACTGTAGCACCCCACCAACTTCTGGATTCTGCTCCCGCAGTGTAGATGACCAAATTTCTGAGAACACTACGGCGATGCCCCTGGACATTCGAAGATCTTCTGCCACACAGTGCGCTAGTGCGTAGTCAGCAGGCACCTCGAAAAGGTCTCGTGACTCCTCTCTAGTAATTCCCATGTAGAACTTTCTGCCCGTTTGAATACAAGGACATAAACTTCGAACGTCATATCATCCTCCGGTGGCTTGAGGGTGCGAACTTGGTCATGGTTTCCAGCGTAAGGCCAACCTGTTGAAATGGACGACCCTTGGTTTCCCTCGGGTGGCTTATGGATTCGGTACACAAGGTCGTTTATCCTTTTCACGATTTTATACGGGCCTTCCCACGAGTTCCGCAACTTTGGTGATAGTCCACGACGACGTTTGGGGTTGTACAGCCAAACCAGGTCATCAACCTTAAATCCTCCAGCGTCGGCCTTGATGTCATAGGTCTTCTTCATTTTATCGCTGGCACTCTGATGTTCAACCGGACTCGTTCGTGGATGTCGTCCATTCTCTGCCGAAGTTTGTTTGACGTAGTCCTCTCCCGCAGTGTCTTGTCCTGGCGGTATCCCAAACTTCAGGTCACAAGGCAGTCGCAGTTCTCGGCCCATTATAATACTAGCAGGAGTTTGACCGGTTGACTCGTGTACTGCGGATCGATAGGCCATCAGGAACAAATGAAGATACTGGTCCCAGTCTCTTTGATGGTCAGAGACAACCTTGGACAAGTGGCGGTTGATCGTCCTGTTCATCCGTTCCACCATTCCATCGGACTGTGGATGTAGGGCCGTGGTTCTTGTCTTGCGGATGTTCAGCAGTAGACATATTTCTTGGAAAAGGTTGGATTCGAAATTTCTGCCTTGATCCGAGTGCAGCTCCATTGGAATACCGAATCGACATATCCACTCTTTCACCAAGACGTCGGCGACGGTGATGGCTTCCTGGTTGGCAGGGCATAGGCTTCCGCCCACTTACTGAAGTAGTCCATTGCCACAAGGATGTATTTATTCCCGTGGTCGGATACGGGAAACGGGCCGGCGATGTCAATGGCGATTCTCTCGAACGGGCTGCCTACGTTGTACTGACGCATCGGGGCCTTGGGTCGTATTCGAGGTCCATTGCTAGCAGCGCATACAGCGCACTTCCTGCACCAGTCCTGACGTCAGCTTGACAATTGGCCCAGTAAAACCGTTGCCTCACTTTCTGCAGGGTCTTCGTCACTCCCAGATGTCCTCCGGCGACTCCATCATGGATTTCCGCAGCACTTCCTCTTCTGTTCCTGGGAACAATTATTTGGCGTCTGTCTTCCCACCAATATCGGCCTCCAGCACACGTTTCAGGATCCCATTGTCCAGAATAAGAGAGTTCCATTGTGCCCAATAGGACTTGACAGCCGGCGAGTAACCTGCGACTTCCTGCCATGATGGTCTTCGATTGCCCTTCTTCCAGCTGACGACTAAGCCAAGGTCGGGGTCTCTCTTTGGTCTTTCTGGATCTTGCTGTCATTCCAGTTGTCATCCATTGCCGCGGTTCTACAAAGTGTTGCTTCTTCTTCTGCTCGTCGGCAATGTGAGCAATCATCTGACATGGTCTTCGCGACAAGGCATCTGCATTCTTATGGCTAGTTCCGGCTCGATGTTCGATCTCGAAATCGAATTCTTGGAGTCTCTCGATCCAACGTGCTACTTGACCCTCAGGATTTTGAACTGTAAGAGCCATTTGAGAGCTGCATGGTCAGTTCTCAACAGGAATCTTCTTCCATATACGTACTTGTAGAAGTGTTCCACTCCCTTTACAACAGCTAACAGCTCTCGCCTGGTGACACAGTAATTGCGCTCTGGTTTGCTAAGCGTCTTGCTGAAATAACCAATGACCTTCTCCTGTCCCTCCTGGATCTGAGATAGGACAGCTCCAAGTCCCACGTTGCTGGCGTCCGTATCCAAAATGAATTTCCCTTTGGGTAGGGATAGCTCAGTACAGGTGCGTTGATCAAAGCTCCTTTCAGCTCCTGAATGAGTCTTGACATTCTTCGACCACTGGAACTTTGTTTGGCCTTCCGTGAGCTTGGTCAGTGGTTTAGCGATGTTGGCGAATCCCAGCACATATCGGCGATAGTATGTGCATAAACCAAGGAAGCTTCGAAGTTGGTGAATGTCTTTGGGATGGGCCAATCCTTAACAGCTTTGATCTTCTGGTTATCAACTGCTACTCCTTCCCCAGAGACAACGTGGCCGAGGTATCGTACTTCTTTTGGAACAGATGGCATTTCTTTGGGCTCAGCTTCAATCCGGAGTTCCTCAGTCGCAGGAATACTTCTCCAAGTTTTTCACGTGGTCCTCAAACGATCTGCCGACCACAATTATGTCGTCGAGATACACTAGACACGTGTTCCATGAGAGTCCCTTCAGTACTGTTTCCATCAATCTTTCGAATGTGGCGGGAGCATTACAGAGCCCGAATGGCATAACGGTGAACTGCCACAATCCTGAGCCGATGGTAAAGCGTCTTTTCTCGATCTTCCTGAGCGAGTTCTACTTGCCAGTATCCACTCTTCAGATCAAGGGTCGAGAAAATCGTAGAACCAGCCAACGTGTCTAGGGTGTCATCTATTCTCGGGAGAGGGTAACTGTCCTTCTTCGTGACATTATTAAGTTGGCGATAGTCCACACAAAAGCGTATCGATCCATCCTTTTTCTTCACCAGTACGACTGGAGAGGACCAGGGACTGTCAGATGGTTCGATAACTCCTTCTTTTCCCATATCGCTGACTATTTTGTCAGCCTCTTCCTTCTTGGCAAGAGGAAGTCTTCTTGCTGATTGCCGGATCGGTCGGGCACCCCAGTATCAATCTTGTGCTGGACCACATTAGTTCGACCCCTTTTCCTTGTCCGGTATCGAATATGTCTTGGTACTTTTGACTAAATCTCTTAGTTTGGGCTGTTGAGCTGGTTTTATGTCTTGGAAGAGTTGGCAACCAATTTTCTAGTTCTGTGGGCAAGTTGTTGGGTTGGCTAATCGTACCTCGTACGCCCCGGCTCACAGATGAAACTGACGAGCAGTGCCCTAAAATTGTTCCTTTCTTTAAGGTCACTGGAAGTAATTGACATTCATGACCCTTACCGGTACAAATTTTTCAGCACGTAACAGGGTTTTCCCTAGGCAATCCTCGTCCAATTTTCTCATCATGAAGTTTGGGCTCGAACATCATCACGTCTCCACTGCTCGCACTCCCGTCCAGGCGAGCCTCCAGGATGGTTTCAGCCCTCTCAGGTACGCTTACATCTTCAGCCAACAGCACACGGATCAACTCTTCACTTCTCCCATGAAGTACCAGCTCTTCTCCGTTGACACGTAGGACGCCGCCTTTGAAATCCAATTCAAACCCTCTGGAATTCATGATGTCCATTCCGATGATTGCATCGTCTTCGATGTCCGCTACAAGTGCCTGATGTTTCACTTTAGTGCTGCCCAAAATTATTTCAATCGGTAGCTCGCCATATACAGTAGCTGGCTCCCCTGTTGCTGTGCGTAGCTTCCAAGTTGTCGGTTCAATTCGTTCCGGTGTTCTGGCAAAGGAAGGTCCGAGAATTGTCCTAGTCGCACCTGTATCTAGCAGCATGGTGCAAGGCTCGTTATTGATGAGACCGTCTACGAAAACACCTCTGTTCTGTCGTTTCAGGATAGCGACATATGCGTTGTTAACCGGGGCTTGCTGGACACAGGCCGACGATTGCCCCTTCTCGTCGACCTTCTTTAGTTTTCCTGCATCGGAGTTGTGTTTTCGAATGTTGGACATTTGCTACGCACATGTCCAATTTTGCCACAATTCCAGCATCTTATCTGTCTTTTCTCAGGCAAAACTTCCTTCATCACTTTTCTTATGGCAGCTTCCAAGTCAGCATGCTCCTGTGAGTCTTCTTCAATACTTCGAACTTTACTTTGGTTTTTGCAGGATTGCTTTGCTGCCTCAAATTCCAAAGCGCGTGCCAGTGCGTCTACGAGATGTGTTGGACGAGCTAGTGTCAACGCTTGTCTGGTTTCTTGGTCACGGAGTCCATCCAAGAATGCCTGAACCGCTAATCGCTCCATTACATTTTCCGGTGTGGCTGGATATGCGAGACGAACCAAGCGTGCAATGTCAGCTTCGAATTCTTGTAAGGATTCGCCCGATTTCTGGCAGCGATTTTTCAGTTGGGAGTGGTATACGTGTTCCAAATGGGCCTGGCCATATCGTAATTCTAGATGTTTAATCAGCTGATCATAGTCCTCCTGTTCTTGGGCGGTAAGAGTTTGTAGAATATTCGTCGCTTCTCCACGTAATGCAAGTGTTAGTGCTACAGCTCTTTCCCCTGCATTCCATCCATTTGCTTTGGCCGCTGCTTCAAACTGTCGGCGGTAATTTTCCCATGGAGTTTTTCCGTCGAATTGAGAGTTTGTAGAATATTCGTCGCTTCTCCACGTAATATGCCCTCTTGAACTTTATCCAAGTTCAAACTCAAGTCCAGCATTGCATTTTCGTTAACCATCTCTGTGGAGGGCGCACTATTAATTCGTTTTTCCAGCTTACTGATCGTTTCCTTCATTTTATCTCCTCCGTGTTCATTTGCTCCCTAATTTTATCTATCTCTGTCTCAACGGTTCCCATTCTTAAAATGGAGGGCGCACTATTAATTCTTTTTTAGGCCTTCTGTGTTTTCCAGGAACTTCTCTTCCAGGCTTCTTGCATTTTCTCGAAGCTCTCTTCCAGATTTCTAGAAAGCTTCTCTTCCAGATTTATAGAATTTTCTTGAAGCTTCTCTTCCAGATTTCTAGAATTTTCTTCAAGCTTCTTCCAGATTTCTAGCATTTTCTTCCAAGCTTCTTGAATTTTCTTCCAAAGTCCTCGAATTTTGTTGCAGCTCTTCTTTCAAGGATTCTATTATCGGACTCAAATCACCTCCGGAACTTCGAATAAAAATGTTTCGGGTCCTCACCTTCTTGTATAAGTCCTTCTGCAAGTCTTTCCTGGAGTACTTGCTTTTTACCCGTTGTTTCCAGTTCCCTTTCCTCCAATTCCTGTTTCAATTCCGCTACCTTCAAATCCGCAAGGCGCACTTTTCTTGAACACATTTTGTCTTTGACGAGGTATCAGTCTGTTTCACACGAAAAGTTTATCAGTTTGTTAAAAATTCACTTCGCGAATTCTTTTCCACGGGCCACCAGTCTATTGTCTGTTTCACGCGAAGAGTGTATCAGTTTATATTCCCACGCACAATTGTCCACTTCGCGAAAACCGGGCCACTTTCTATTTTGGGCGTACAAAAAGGTCTATCAATTTATTTTTCTGACTATCCACTCCACGATCACTTGTTTATTTTCAAAATCTCACTTCCGACACCAATTGTAACGTAAATAAACTTAACTTGGTTTTAATAATTTATTTCACACTTAATCTACAACTTAATTTATATTACTACGCTACTGAATAGCTCGATCGTATGGGCTCGTTCAGACTGTGTACTCCCTCTTGAGGGCTGTCTATTTATCTCCGATACAGCATTCTCGATGTTTCGAATTCGGACGGTTGGCGACGGCATGTTCCAATTGTTTCCAATATTGACCGTTGTTTTCCGCGGAAGAGCGACTGGATGGTTCTCGAATATCTCCGGGGATGATCTCATCGCTGTCGATGGCAACGTGTGAGGCGACAGGTCCGGCCTAGGTTCGTTACAATATCGTCGTTTTTATCGAAAAAATCCTCCTTCTTACACAGTTCCAAATAAACAAACTGATGAAATTTAGTAACTTTCCTTATTTTTTATGTTGGTACTAAATGAATCACCGCCAACTTTTTGAATTCAAATATGAACAATAGTTTCCCCTTCATTTATGTTTCCAATTGTTGTCAGGCATCATTTTTTCAGATGATTTTTTATGGTTAATCCGAGATATTGTTGGTAAAGGAAGGAGAAAATATTGCTCATATATGAATTCGAAAAGTTGGCGGTGATTCATTCATTACCAACATGAAAAGTAAGGCAAAGTTACTAAATTTCATCTGTGTGTGAAGTTTGTTTATTTGGAACTGTGTAAGAAGGAGGATTTTTTCGATAAAAACGAAGATATTTGGTGCAAAGCTGTGCCGAAAATAAGTGAATTAGGGTGTATTGTTTATGCTGGTAAAAAGAAGGAGCCATTTTGAGTGATTTTTGTGCGAGAAAACGGTGCTTTTAAATGAGGTTAAAAAAAAGTGGTCTAACTCGGGAACGGTATGAGACCGCCGGATTCGTGTTCAGGAGGCAAAAACACGTAAGAAAAGTTTTTTCCCTATATTCAGAGTGCATGTGTACATTAACTTTATATTTACCGTTTTCCAATTGAATATTGATAGAAATATTTTTCTGTGAATTGAAAAACCCACGATTAAAATGAATACCCCACAAGAGGTTATCTTGACGATGGAAGATAATGACTAAAGTTTATCTTTCAGTCGCAGATGATTCCACATCTGATTTTATGAACATCCCGTTTATATTTTCAACAAATCTACCGTTTTCCGTTTTGATAGCAGGAAAAACTCACTAATACTGGTCCCCTTTACAGCATTTCTCATTTTCATATATTTCTTGCAGATATTGTAGAAAATTCCGGAAACAATGAACGATCTAGGTATTTTATTTTTCGTATCAGAAATTCTTATTATAAGAGTTTTTCCATTAGAATCTTCTAAATCACTTTTTTTCATATTTTGGAGTTCTTGTTTTCTACAAGCCCCAGATATTCCAATAATCAGGGATAGTTTCATAAAGAGGAATTCCCGGTCCGGAGCTTCTTGCAATTTCTTCCGCCGTACGAATTTTCGATTTTTTCTCCTTGTAGCCGTCAGACTGTCTCTAGATAATTCTTTATAATTTTCGATATTAACATCGTGCCTTATATTTAACGTAGTTCGTAACATCGAGTATATTGCCCATAGCGAGGAGGATTTAAATGTTTTGGTCAAATTATTAAAATAGGCGAGCAAAACATTTTCGGAGTACGTACTCCATTCCATAAACTTTTGTATAAGCCTTTTCATATCTATCCTTTGATTTTTGCGGCAGAATATTCTCTACAGCAGAAGCAGCCTGAAGAACAATTTCTGGTGGCGTTGCACTACTTCAATATCGGAGTTGCTCATATTTTTAGACATACAAAGAATACTTATAAATTAAAGACAATGTCACTGTCAAATATTCAAAACGCAAGAGAGATAAATGTCACGATTTGAGTGGTTCAACGCTAACTTGATTGTTATAGTCTGATTAACAAGTTAAAAAACGGGTTAATTCTTGTTACCGGTCCTAAAACTATGTGTGATAGCTCATTTGATTCGGAATGACGTCTAAAAAATGTATCTCGAGCATTTATTAGCACATAGAAAATTGCAATTGTTATTAACAAAATAAGATGAAAAAAAAAGATATTAAGTTTTTCGTTAATAAGTCAAAAACTTTAATATTTAAGAACTTTCGATAAAAGATCCATCATTTATAATTTTTATTCAACGCCGAAAATAGGTCTCCGCGCGGCCGTTATGGCATGAGCGCAACACCGCTGAAGACAGGATTTTTTTTTTTTTTTTTATATGTTCTGGTTCTTACGAAAAGGGATATCCTGTGATGTTCAGAGAACATCGTGGGAACCAAGGGAAAGAAGGTAGGAGTTGGTGTTCTTCTTAAATTTCTGGAGGTTGTATGCCTCGGGGAACACCTCCCTAGGCAATGAGTTCCAAAGCCTCGCTGTTCGTTGGATGAACGAGTCTTTGGAAAGTGATGTTCTGCAGGTCTCCAAAGTGACCACGAAGGGGTGTGATGACTGAACTTGACGGGTTAGTCTCGAAGAGACTGCCAAAGCAGGAACGATTGTTGATATTTCAGAAGAGCATCGCCCATGAAAATATCTATAAAATAGAGACAAATCGCCAACTTTTCTACGGTGTTCCAGACAAGTGAGCGAGTTTGTAAGCGAGGCATCACCGACGAGACGAATTGCCCTTTTTTGGACAGAATCCAATAGCCTCAGGATATGTTTAGGTGCCGCGCTCCAAATATGGGAACAGTATTCCAGGACAGGTCGGATCTGTGCCTTATAGATCATAAGCAGCTGAGTGGGGGTGAAATAGCTCTTGGCACGAAACAAAACCAAGTTTTGGGATGCACTTTGGCAATGGACCTCACGTGATTTTCCCAGGAAAGGTTATTGCTGATAGTAATACCAAGCATCGATATGGATGACTTCAGTGGTATGGTTACTCCTGACAAAGTTATGTTAGGCACAGTGAGATCGGCTTTTTAGAGAAAGACATGCTTGTGTTTTGTTTGCATTGAATTCTACCAAGTTATTAGATCCCCACTCGAGAATTGTTGCTAAGTCCATATTTATATTATTAACATTTCTTCCTCGTTCATTTCTGGTTTCACGGGCTGATATAGGGGCCCTGGAAGAGAAAGCGGTATGGAGGGTACTATCATCGGCAAAGCTGTGTACTGGACATGAAGTTGCTTTCAACAGGTCGTTGATGTGAAGTAGAAATAGTTTTGGTGCGAGAATAGATCCTTGCGGAACACCAGCATTTATGAGTAGAGTGTCAGATGAAACTCCATCGACCACTACATGGAGAGACCTGTTTGAGAGAAAACTAGCAAGCAGAGAACACAGCTGAGGGGGCAAGCCATAAGACGGAAGCTTGGCGAGGAGTCCCTGGTGCCAAACTCGATCGAACGCCTTGGAGATATCTAATGCCACAGCTAAAATTTCTCCATACTTTTCAATAGATAGCTGCCATATATGTGAGACGTAAGCGAGCAGGTCACCAGTTGATCTCTGATGGCGGAAGCCATATTGCCTATCGTTGACAATTCCTGAGTCTTCCAGATATTTCATGAGCTCGATGTTGATGGCTTTTTCCATGACCTTTGAAATAATAGATAGCAGTGCGATAGGTCTGTAGTTGCTAGGTAGGGCCTTTTGCCTTTTTAGGGACTGGCTGTACTCTTGCAATTTTCCAATTGGACGGAAATACCCCCAAATTGTAAGAGTGGTTGAACAACTTGCAAAGAACAGGTGTTAGTTCGGGGGCACATTTCTTGAGAACAATCGGCGGGATTCCGTCAGATCCACAGGCTTTGTTGGTGTTGAGACCCAGCAAAATCTTTCTGATAGTACGTTGGCGAAAGGTGATCTCGGGCATGTGACTGTCAATAGGTGTAATGTTCGGGGGTTGTTTTCCCGATGAATCCAGAGTGGAATCTCCAGCAATATTTTTTTATAGTATTGAATATCAATTTAAAAATTTTGAAAAATCATGGTGTCATCAGAACACTTGAAAGAATAAAGCTCCTTTAAAAAAATTGTGTCGATTTTCAAAAAGTTATACGATTGTTAATTAACAAATTTTTATCCAATCTCTGTTTTTACAAAAGTCGACATAAAAGTTTAAATAATTGACTTATAATTTTTTCCTTCTCGGAGCCCTTCTTAGATACATACTTAACAAGATCACTTGATAAAAGTTTATTAAAGTTTTATATTTTGTTTGTTATAATTTTTTTAAATGAATGATGAATACTATTTTAAATATATCTTACTATTTTATTGTCAAGACAAAATGATGAATAAAAAAACCTCAAATAATTTTTTTATTGTTTATAACCTTTTCTTATATTTCGTTTGTTTAAATAATTAATTAAGAAATTTGTTTCTCTTGAAAAATCATAATTGGCATTTCTCTATAGGTTAACAAAATGAAATTTTTTTTATCAATATTTTCATTGTTTATTAAGTTAACAATTTGTGACCCTCGGTATATTTTTTCCCTGGAAGTAAAAAAAAATTACAAAAACAGCCGTATATAACAAAATACTGAAAAAAAAAACGGCTGTAATTTTTTATAAAATTTTTAAATATTACACGATACCAAAATCAATGTAGCCTCTTGACTTTTCAAGTATCAAATAGATATAACTTTTAAATTATAAGAGGACATTTTTGTAAAGGATTAATCAATCTTTGAAATAGATAAAAATCCAAGTTTCTAACTATTGCTAATCAGCTGTTACATGCATTTGTTTATAAAAATCCGAATTTACAAAAATGTCCTGAATGTCCATTATCGTATCTCCTATAATTTAAAAGTTATATTTATTTGTTACTTGAAAAATCAAGAGGCCACTTTTTTTCAGTACTTTGTTATATATGGCTGTTTTTGTATGTTTTCTTACTTCCAGGAAAAAAATATACCGAAGTTCACAAATTGTTTATAACAAATTGTTAAGTCAATAAACAATGAAATTATTGATAGAAAAAAATGTGTTTTGTTAACCTATAGAAAAATGCCAACTATGATTTTTAAAGAGAAGAAAATTTCTTAATTTATCATTTAAACAAACGAAATAGTTTTTTTTTATAAACAATTAAAAAATATATTTGAGGTTTTTTTTAATCATCATTTGGTCTTGACAATAAAATGGTAAGATATAATATAAACAATTTCTTAACAAATGACGTAAACATTTTTTTTCTACGTTAATTAATACCATTGTTAGATGCAAAAACAGCTGTATATAACATTTGTCAACAAAAAATTTTTTAACAACATTTTTTCAATATTTCATTTTTTGTTCAATTAAAAAAAGTATAACAAACAAAATATAAAACTTTAATAAACTTTTATCACGTGATCTTGTTAAGAAGGGCTCCAAGAAGCAGAAAATTTATAGGTCAATTATTTAATCTTTTATGTCGATTTTTGTAAAAACAGAGATTGGATAAAAATTAGTAAATTAACAATCGTATAACTGTTGAAAAGGGAAACAGTCTCAATTGAATATTGATAGAAAGATTTTTCAGTGAATTGAAAAATCCACGATTAAAATGAAGTTATTTTTTGTGAATGTCTAACAGAAAACAACTACTTCCCCGGCTAAAGCCACGCTGGACATTGAACTACATCTGACCAATATTCTGAAAGGCCCTAACTCAAAAGAAAAAATCTGAAATTGAAAATTTGCATTTTTATTCATCCTGTTTATATTTTCAACAAATCAATCGTATAACTTTATGAAAAATCGACATATTTTCCATAAACGGGGGCTTTATTATATATAATGGAGATAGAATTCCGGAAGTCGAGACATTTTTAATGGAAATTTCCTTCTCTTTAAGAAAATTTTTTCAAAAGTTCTTAAATATCAATAGTTTTTGAGTTATTAACGAAAAACTTAATTTTTTTTTTCATCTCATTTTGTTAATAACAATTGCAATTTTTTATGTGCTAATAAATGCTCGAAATACATTTTTCTAGACGTCATTCCGAGTCGAATGAGCTATCGCATATATTTTTAGGACCGGGAACAAGAATTAATCCGTTTTTTAACTTGTTAATCAGCCTATTATTCTAGGCATCATAACACACAGTTGTGCGTTTTTATTCTTTACGCACAGCTGTGCGTATGGATTTACTTATAGGGTGAACTGTACGTAAAACAATGTTTACTAATATAGGAGTAGAAAAAATACTGTAACTTGTTTTGTTTCAGCAATGGATATAACATTACAGCCATCACCCCACCAGTTAGACACGCCGAGGGCCCCCATTGGATAGACAAGGAACAGATGCTGTACTTTCTCGACACGTTCACCCCGGCAATGAATCGGTGGGACAATGAGGCTCAGAAATTGTCAACTATCAAATTGGGTAAATCCATTCAAAATATGCAATGTTTCTTCTTCAAGCTTTGTGCGGCTTTTGATTGGTGTTAGTTTTGATGCAACACTCGGTATTCACTTTCTGGAGGGACACATTGAAGGTTGCGATAGAAACAACAAAAAATGTGGACAAGGAGTAAGCCACCCCTTCAAATTTTCATATCAAAATTTAGAAACGACAAAGTTCCTGAAACCTATCAGTTTCATGCCCTTTGGACTAAATATTCTAGAGAAACTGCGGGATAGGCACGGAAAAGTTGGGGAACTAGGAAAAAGACAACTGCACCGCGACCAATACGCCTACTGGACCGGGTGATCAACGGAAACAACTCTCCATAAACTAGTTGAAAGAAAGGAAAACAAAGAACTACTAAAAGCGACCTTCCTAGGAATAGAAGGAGCTTTCAACAATACTTCTTTAGTCGAAAGACAACTGCACCGCGACCAATACGCCTACTGGACCGGGTGATCAAAGGAAACAACTCTCCATAAACATAGTTGAAAGAGTGGAAAATAGAGAAGTACTAAAAGCGACCTTCCTATGCATAGACACTTCTTTAGACTCTAGCATGCGTAGCCTGGATAGGCTCAATGCTAAGAAACAGGATGATTCACACAACTTTGATGAAGGACACCTAGTAGAAAAAGTACTTTCTCCAGTCCTGTGGAACCGGGTCTTGGACCGAACTACTGAACTAGCTGATAGGCCTCGAACATAGATTCATTTTATGATTTAGCTGGATTTTCACTATGTGTCATAATTTTACCTCAATTTTACCAGTACCATTGGTTTCCACTTTTTTATTTTTAGCTACAGAAATTTCTCTCTTGTTACTTATTTCTGGAGAATTCCCCAATCACCCAGACAGCACAAGGACGCTGTTTGCGTCGGACATTCCGAACGTCCAGAAGACGTCCATTTGAAGTACGGCGGACGTCTCCAGGACATTTTGGGGACGTACGATGTTACAAAATCATAGGTCCTTTCGGGTCTGTTTAGGACCGTTTCGGGTCTGTTTAGGACCATTTGGGGACTTTCGAGGACGTACATCGTACATTCGTTTTAGGTACGGCGAACGTCTTCAGAACGTACGATAGGACATCTCCAGGACATAAGATTTAGGTCGATTTCAGGTCTGAACCTAGGAAGCAGTCAAAAATAAATATTTCTAGAGTTAGAGGTTATATGTATATATTAAAAGAAATTGGCATCTCAATGAATATTTCATTTCATTAGGACTTTTCGTCTTTGGATTTCTCAGACTTCAGTTTTTATTTGATGCAGCACTCATCCTCTCAGAATATCTCTTCAGCCAGCTCTGTATGGAGGCTTCGGTGGATTTGTAATCTTTTGATATGCCAGCTTTTTGCGCAGCACCTTAAAAAAACACATGAAAATTGGTATTTTCCCACTGAATTTTAGTGTTTTTAACTAAACAATGATATATCGCGAAATATACTCTAGTTTATTCCAATTACACAGAAAAATGCTATATATAATGCCACACTATTCGAATACTTCAAAAGAACTTGTACTACTCACTTTTGATTAGAACTGCTACTATTCCACAGCGTTTTATTTTCTAAACTCACATTCAACGTAAACACCAAAGCAATCCACAGCTCGAAACGAATAACTAACGGCTAATGGCTTCTGAAGCGATGCCACCGGTCGATGAAGGAATTATGGTACAGTGTTGCCAAAATTATCGATTTCTCACTCTTGATCCTAAGCTTCGTTTCTTTGAAATAAAATAGTAATCTTTAGTTGACTTTCTGTATTTTTTTTTAATTTTTGGATGTTTAAAAAAACATTATAAATTCATATCGTGACTGTACTTCAAATAAATATTTCACCTTCAACAGGTACTATCTATATAATACTCATAATTATGTTTCAAGTGGCAACACTGAATGGCTTCCTTGAGGGGGCGGCGGATGAGGTACTAGTGCGGTGGCCATGACAGCTTATGCATATGCGTGGCCATGAGATGAGCAAGGAAGTGGGAAAGAGCTGAATAATTATGTCTACTAAACCAAAAGTCATCGTTACAATTCTCAGCAGAAGTATTTCGCTGCATTCGAAGAAATTCAGTCAATTGCGAAGAGAATTAACTCGATAGGTTTTTGTGTCTAATTTGAACACCTGGGATCCGATTCTCAATTGTCTATTGGGTTGAAAGTCGCATAAACGTCCATTCATGTACTTTTCGGGAACGTCCCAAAAACTTCCTCAATAGGTCCCGGACGTTACCTGAAATGGACTTCGATTGGACGTCTCGTGGACGTCCATTCATGTACGTTTCGGAAACGTCCCAAAATGGACATCCTTAAAACGTCCTCAATAGGTCCCGGATGTTCAGACCTGAAATGTACTTCGATTGGACATCCTGGGGACGTCCTGTGCTATCTGGGCAGTCTTTGTTGCATGTCATGTTAGTCGATGCTAATTTCCTTTGCTTTCCATCTTCTTATTGTGTTTGAGTTTCCCTGTTTCACTTTTTCTAGTTTCTTAGTGGTGTTGGACATTGGGCTCTTATGTCCAAACTTATTACAGTTGTAACACTTGGGTCCAAAACATTAAGAGGATAGGAAAATGAGGGGAATAAATCCCACACACTTCATAAATATACATCAAAGGGGTAAACCTAAGGAATATTTTTTTATTTTTCAGAAAAATATAATTCCATCGGTATTATGATCCCAATCAAAGGCACCAAGAACGAATTTGTAGTAGGCGCTGATGAAGCTTTGTTCAGGTTCAAGTGGCCTACCGATGAAGGTGAAAAACCACAATGGGCGAATCTGATTGACACTGGAAATGGTTCCCAAAAATCCGAGAGGCAATATAATGACGGGAAAGCTGATTGCCAGGGCCGAGTTTGGGCTGGTAAGTAAATGGAGTATATATTGACCATATGGAGCAAGAAAGACGACGAATGAAAAATGCGATTATACTTTACAAACTGGTCACAGAAACTCTGCAATAATGATTATGTGACTACTTTCACATTGGAAAAGTTGATTTCTTCAACAGGATGCGGAACTGCTAATAATATGTGATTCGACGAAATATATCTTATAAAAAAGTTGGAAATATACAAAAAGTATATTTACCTTTGCTTTGCCCTGATCGGCGAAAAAACACATTTTTAGATTCAGCGGAGTTTTTTACGAATAGAAAAGTTATTTTTGGAATAACTTTATTTCGCATTATTTTTTAAATCCCAAATTTCACACCGGTGTCATCCAAAATGCGTTTTTTCCGGCGCGCACGGTCGTGTTCGAAACGTCGTAAAAAATATCGTTTCCAAATTCTAGCCTCCTATAAATGAATTTCCTATCAAATGATGCGGACGGCATAAAAATCGGAATACGAGAAATATTTTTTTCTCGTTCCACATTGGAAAAAGTGATTTTTCCGGAGACGTCGGTGCAGACTTCTCCTTGAAAAATCGTAGAAAAATCAGGGACAGAGCTATCGATTTTGGCCGAATTAGTCTAAGGACGGAATTTCGGATCGATAGGAAGGAAAAAGTCGAAATTCTCCTCGAAATGGTCGAAAATCCAAAGTGGTCCTATCGATCTTCTGTTTGCACCAAAACGTCGGAAATTTTGTGTTGATTCCGAAAATGTATATCCCAGCAGATTGGCCGTGAAATGCATATAAAGTCGTTTCGAAAATGACTGACTCCTATGTAAAAATGTCCGCTGAATCCAAAAAAGTTACTTTTATTTCGATCGGAGCAAAGCTAAGCGAGCGTCCCGACGTTTCGACCCTTTATGACATCATAGCTCCCTTAGCTTTGCTCTGATCGACGGAAAACATTTTTGGAATCAGCGGAGTTTTTTACGTAAAAAGTATGTTCAGAATCACCTTTTCCTTTGTCTGCCAGAAATTGTCCCACGATTGAGGGTTGGTGGAGTCCTGCACAGGGCTAAGGCTAATTACTCCATTTAAATTTTTTTGAAATACCGGTGCCATACATCCGTCGCCACGGCGTTCACAGCTTGGATTTAGGTCTGTTTGTCTACAAATAGTTCCATTTGCCAACTGCCGTCCGTTGTTCACCCCAAACCACGTGAACTTGAGGTTGGTCTTCAAGAGGCTTTTCAAGGTGTTAGCAAATGATCAATTTTCACGATTCTCTTGTCTACCCTTACAAATAAATAAAGTTCTCAACTCCATATTGATAATTATCGATCAACTTGACACTGGAGCAAACCATATTGCGACGACCATTTCCTGTGATTTAAAATGTTTATCGTATGCATAAGTTAATATAACGATTCACTCGTCATTCGATTTAATTTTTCCAATAAGCAAAAGGAAAATAAATATTTTGCTTTTCATGACTAACTTCACTAGAAAATCTATTACCTACAATGATTGAATCTGTTTCCTATATCTTATACAGGTGTGATACTCTCGATTTATCAAGTATTTAAATGTAGCCATATGTGATACAATTAACTGGAGAATGCCGCTATAACAAGTCAATGTTTTATTTCATCCATAATTAAATAAGGAAGCGGCGTAACAGCTCGTAAAATAGCGAAGAACCTATTAGACAATGACATTTACGATCTTACCGCGAAAACTCACCGCCCATAATTACGACAGGACATTTATTTTATTTCTGTTAACCCCAAAGCCGCGATAGAAAATTAACGATTCTCCGACCGCCGTAAATATCACTTTTGAGAAATAGCACCGCGACAGTAACAACTCATTAGTGTAACATATCATAGCGGCTTTTCAAATCAAAGGCGAGACGGGGTACCCGCAGACACATAAAGTATATTTTATTGACTCTTGTGGTTTCGTTTGATTACCGAAAGCTATATATATATATATATATATATATATATATATATAAGATTCTCCATAACGGGAAAGAATTCGGTCGACAATCAGATTTCATTCACGTTCAGTCAGTGCAGAGAGCGATGCTCTTCTTTAAGCTTCATAGTCATGAAGCAACTTAAAGTAAAATCTAGTTTCATCTAGAGAAGATCAAAAGTATACAGAAAAATAGCGAATGTGTAACTCTCAGAAATCATCTCAGTAATAACTAAATAAATGGAATTAATATTTATCAAGAAGCTAAATAATCATATTACGACCAGTGAACGCGTAATAAAACTCGGTAATAACAAAGAATAATTCAAGTAATATTTAAAAACGTGGTGTGTTCTCCATTTGAGGGAGCAGGAAGGGAGTCGCTATGGCCCATGTCACTACGAGCGCACCTCTCCGGTCATCGGTTACTCCCGCCACATGGTCCCCCCTGGCATAGGAGAGCGGATGAGTGTTGGCCAGTGGCTGTGGATTGGGGGTAAATTGGGGGTTGGCCCACCTGGGAAACGTGTTCCATGACGTAATCCTGGCGGCGTCGGTAGACGTCAAAGGTCAAAATGACAACGTCAGACTTCAAGGCATCGTTGGCGGGTCGATTGGTGACGGAATGTATACTTCAACGGTCTTGGGGGGTTGGTGGGTTCAGGTCGTGACAATGGCGCGTGGCATAGGTGTGGTGGTCCATGGCTTTGGACCGTGGGAAATTGGGGGTTGCCCCACCGTGGCTTTGGCCTATGGGAAAATTTGGGGTCATACAGAGTGGCTCAAATTACCATGAAATATATGAATTCATATACGTTTTGTATACAGGGTGTACCAAAAAAGTCGATGTCACCGATTCAGCTGATTTCAACGAGGCAATGTGAATCCATATACTTGAGTTATTGTGGCATTTGAAAATCGATTGAAAAAATAAAAAATCCAGTTTCCGTCCTATCATAGCAAGTGAGGTGTCAAATGAAAGGAGAACACCCATATAATCTAAATTCATCAAGCTCCGCCCTCCAACTTTATCGCAGAACAATAAATCGCCATTTGATAGCCTTAAATGACTTGAAATAACAAAACCAATACCTAATTCGTGATCACGGCATGGAACTATACCCAAATCCACCAAAATCTCATGAACCGGAAGTGACCACTGATTTCGATGCGATAAGGGAAATTTCGGTGTCAATGGATTCGTCTCGATGCCAAGAATCATAATTGCGTATTTTCCGATGACAAAAGGGCACTAGGAGCTAACTTCGTTATGGGGTGAGATACAGAAGGGTGCGAGTACTCTAACAAGACAACTTTGACTAGAGAACGTGGATATGAAAAGTTTGTATGTATATCATGCGGAATTAAACGATTTCAGCCAAACGACGGTGGAGACTGGTAAATGATGGAGCTGAAAGCAGTACTCGATTAGAAAATCGCTCCTGGTAAATATGTCATGCTTCGCGCGAAGCTTTTTCCGGTGGCCCATGACCAGAAACTTCCTTCAAAGACCGAAAGTAGGGGGGTTGATCCAGCTAGTGGGGTGCAAACGGCCGTATTTGGGTTGAGTTGGGCTGTGTCGGGTTGAGTTGGTCAACCGTGACGTTGGCCCAGAGGGACATGTGAGGGTTGGACCGTGGCTTTGATCCATCGAAAACGAAACGCGAGAATGGCGTATCAACGACAAAACGACGAAAACGACGAAAACGACGAAAACGACGAGAATGACGTATCGAAACGAGAAAACGACGAGAATGGCGTATCGAAAACGACGAAAACGACGAAAACGACGAAAACGGAGAAAAGGCGTATCGAAAACGACGAAAACGACGAGAATGGCGTATCGAAAACGACGAAAACGACGAGAATGGCGTATCGAAAACGACGAAAACGACGAGAATGGCGTATCGAAAACGACGAAAACGACGAAAACGACGAGAATGGCGTATCGAAAACGACCGAAAACGACGAGAATGGCGTATCGAAAACGACGAAAGCGACGAGAATGGCGTATCGAAAACGACGAAAACGACGAGAATGGCGTATCGAAAACGACGAAAACGACGAAAACGACGAGAATGGCGTATCGAAAACGACGAAAACGACGAGAATGGCGTATCGAAAACGACGAAAACGACGAGAATGACGTATCGAAACGACGAAAACGACGAAAACGACGAGAATGGCGTATCGAAAACGACGAAAACGACGAGAATGGCGTATCGAAAACGACGAAAACGACGAAAACGACGAGAATGGCGTATCGAAAACAACGAAAACGACGAGAATGGCGTATCGAAAACGACGAAAACGACGAAAACGACGAGAATGGCGTATCGAAAACGACGAAAACGACGAAAAAAAAAAAACGACGAGAATGAAAACGACGA
>JAFIRS010007885.1:0-21070 GCA_018342105.1 Gonioctena quinquepunctata | reverse complement strand
ATTCCAGAAAAAACGTTAAAAAGGGGTGTTAAAATACCTGTAATTGTTGTCCTAGTAACACCAGCACGGGCTCGTTTAATATTCGGGAAATTCTTTCCGGGTATCCTTGGTCCCTTTTTAAAAAAAGCTGTGAAAAACTTTACCGGGAAGATTGTTCTTGAACCGGGAAACAACCCTTCCAGCTCAAAATATTGTTGGATAACCAGTCTTAAATCAAATGTTTTTCAGAGGATAGCCCCACTTGCTGCACGTGAAATTTTTTTTTTTTCTCTGTTTTTCTTTTTCTGGGGAACTTTTTGACCCTCCTTTTTTTTAACGTCATTATGTTTTTTAAAGATACCAATGTTTTTTGCAGGGTGTATGTATCCCCATTACGAATATCTTGTTAAGCCACTTCACTATTCACCTCTTTTGATCCTATTCCCCCCGGCCCTTTTGATCCTTTTCCCCCAAACCTAAAAATATCCAACGAACACAATTTTTATATGTGTTTTGGGGTTTTAATAGGTTTTTTTGGTGCCTTATTTACTAACCCGATGGAGGGATTATGTCAACTCATATAAATACATTCGCCAAATCCCTACACAGACAAAGTTTACGCAATAAAAAACAGGGGCAGCCAGGGGCCCCAAAGCTCACAAAACTCAAAATGTTCCTTTCCGCTATTTTTAAAAAAACTATCAAAAACCCCTAAAAATAAAAAATTTTTATGTTATGTCTTTTAAATGGATAATAAAAAAAATTTTGTTTTATTCAAGTTTTTTTTTTGAAATTTAGGAAACAAAATAACTAAATTTAAATTAATCAAAAAAAAGTTTAAAACGAAAGGACTATAAAATAAATAAACTCCATTTAAAATAATATACTCAAAAAAAAACTTTTTTAAAAAAAGGTACCAGATAGGTACATCATTTTAAAAAAAATAAAAAATAAAAATTTTTTGTATTTAAACCCATCTACGTTCTTGTTCATATTGAGCTATCAAGCATCTTATCTGTAAATTTCAATATCCTTCTTGATGTAAAAAACCGTACTCTTTTTCAAAAATTGCAAAAAAAAAAAGCATCATTTTTTAAAACCCTTTTTTTTTTAAGTTCCCCAAACAGTCTTTGGGGCCCGGTTTTGGGGAATAGCAATATTACAAAAACTAATTAAAACAAAAAAAAACAGAATTGCCAAAATTTTTTAATTTTAAAATTTTTTCCCCCCAAAATTTTTTTCTTTCTAAAAAAATGCCCAAAAATAAATGACTTCCTAAATTTTTTGTTTTTTTTAAAAGAAATTTCCCCATTTTTTTTCCATATGTTTACCTTTTTTGGGTTCCCCAAAATTTTTAATAAGTTCTCTTAATGTAAAATTTTAAAAAAAAAGAAAAAATTTTTCCACCTTGGTAAAAAACTTCGCCCTTTTTAAGTTTTTAAAAAATTTTTCGAACATTTTAATTTGTCTGAAATTCTTTTTGAGATATCAAAAAAATTATTTGCCCCCCCCAAAATTCCCCTATCGTCCCCCACTACTGGAAAATTCCCGGGAAGGTTTTTTATTCCGGAAAATTTAGGAATTACTCAAATTAGATTCGGCAGCACTTCTTTTAAGTGGTGGTTTGCAGAGCTACCAACCTGGAACGACAAAATATCCCCGGTTTTAGGGGGGGTTTTAAAAAAAAAAAGAGTTTCGTTTAAAAAATACAAGTTTAGGGGGTTTTTTTGGGGGGGAAAAAATTTCCCAGGACCCTATTCACTACGGATATTTTTCCCAAAACCATTTTTGGGAATTTTTTTTTGCCAGAAAATTTTTTACGCAAGTTTTAAAAAAAATTTTTTTTTTTCGCCCCGTGCACCCCAAACAAACTCTCTTTTAAAAACAAAATTTGGGGAAATTAAAAAAAATAAATGTTTTTGGGAATTTAAATTTTGTTTTGGGAAAAGTAATTGTAATTAAAAAAAAATTTTACTTATAAAATAACTGAATAGCGAATTTCAATAAAAAAAAAATTAAAACCCCTTTGACAGATTTTTTTGCAATTATAATTCAAAATTATTTGAAAAAAGTTCTTGAATACAAAAACAAAAAGAAAAAAATAATTCTAATTATTAATCACACATAGGAATTACCCCGCTCGATTTTTAAAACTTTTAAAAAGTTCAAACCGGTAAAAAAGAATATAACCCCTTTAAAAAACCCCCCTCCTTTTTCGAAAAAAAGCAAAATTAAAAAAAAAATTAATGACATCCACATAAAAGGGGTTTTTTTGGGAGCAAAATATACCTTTTGGGGAAAAAAACCGTTACCCCTATCAACTTTTTTTATTCAAATTTTATGGGGAAAAAAACCCGCTAAGGGCAGCATTATATTGCCCCTGTACGGAAACAAGCAGCAAATATTCCGAAAAAATCAAAAAAATTACAAAAGTACTCCCCCAAAAATGTAAAAACCCCCTTTTTTCTGGGAAACAAACAGTGTGACCCCCAAAAAACCAAGCTGGAACCCACTGCCATAGCGAAAAACATTAAATTCCCAAAAAAGGAGGTCCCCCCCGTGAAAGTTTGGGGACTTTTGGGGGAAAAAAACAAAGGGGTTTTTAAAAGGGGGCCCGGGGGGCCCCCCCCTGAAAAAAAAACAAGGATACAAACACTATCCCGTCCCCAAAAGATCAAAAAATGGGGTTTGGGGCCCGGGGCGAATTCTTGTGGTGGGGGCAAAAAGGGGAAACCCGCAAATGCCCTCCCAAAATTATTCCCAGTTGAACCAAAGATTGGGCCCCTTTTTTTTATGAACCCTCGGGTGCTGGGAAAGTTGAAACTTTCCAATTTTGGGAAACCCCTTTTTTAGTATCCTTTTTTAAATTTTAAATATAAGAAAAGTGGAAAATAGAATATGAAAGTATAATTTTCCCCGAATTTTCCCCAAAAAGGGGAAATTTAGATTTTTTTTAAAATTTCTCATGATAATGTCCCTTGATTTTTGTTGGGGAAAAATTTTATGGGGGGCCAAGATTAGATTTCTTTTATTTTCTAGAGCAAAATAAATTTTAAATATTCCCAAACGAAAATCTTGGAAAAATTCTAAGGTTTTAACCCATAAAAAACCCAAAACCACCCAAAACCCACTTAGAACAATCATTGGAACTTAAATTTATTGAGGCCCCCCCATTATGATAATTATTTTTTTTTAATCTAAAAAAAAATTTAAAATGAATTCGAGAGAATTTCGAGAAAAAAAATTTAGATAAAATATAAAAGAATTTTATTTGAAATATTCAAAAGGGGGTTTCACTGATGAAGCAAAAAAAATAACCCAAAATAAAATATATGAAATGATTTGCTTTTAAAAGTTTTCCAAAACCCCGACATGTTAATGAACTCTAAAACAAATAAAACAATTTTTTCAATAAAATTTGTTATTTTTTTTAAATCAATAATATTAAATTTTTAACTTATCATATATAGTCTGAAGAATTCTTCTGGGAAAATTGAGAAATAAAAAAATAAACTAAATTTCCCAAAAAAACCCGGTTAATATAAATTGAAAAAAAGGGGGTACCCCAAAACCCTGAAAAAAATTTCCCAAATTCAAAGGCACCTCAAGATATCCCCAAATTTTAAAAAATTTTAAAAAAAAACTATAATATGCAACTCAAAATTAAAAAAGGTAGCTAATAATTCAAAATTTCTAAAACAAAAAAAAAACTGGGGGTTTGGGAAATTTTTGTAATTTTCCCGGGAAACCCAAACCCAAAACCCAAAAAATTTTCAATAATTTGACCAAACGATTTCAATAAATTTTTTTTTAATTTAACATTTAAAAAAAAAAACCTTTGTTCCAAGTAAAAAATTCCGAAATTAGTGTTTTTTAATTTTTTTTGGGGTTCTTTTTTTTAACTCCTGCGCGGCAATCGGGGAAAATTTTTCCCCCGGAAGAGGTGGGGGATCCCCACACGCTCTAGAACCCGGTGAAGGGGGGGGGCCCTTTTATTCAGGGGGGTTTTCCCCAAAAAAGGATGATGATTTTTACACAAACAGTTTTTTGGGAAAAAATATAATGCTCATGGGCCACCCCCTTTTCCCGGGGGGAAACCCCCCAAAAACCCGTAGGGGGAAAGTCCGAAAAACGAGCCGGCCCCCAACCCGGGGTAAACCCAGCACAGAATAAAAAGGAAAAAATTGGGGGGGCTATAGAAAAATTTAAACCAAAAATCAGGGGGGAAAAACCCCACCCGAAAAAAAATCCCAACCATTTCGAGGGGAAATTTTTGGGTTTTTATAGCCAGGGAAAAAACCTACCGAGTGGGGGAAAAAAAAGGGTTTCCCAAAAACCCGAGGGGGACAAGAAAAACCCTTTTATAACGTCCAATCATTTCAGTGCCCCCTTTCCCAAAAAAATCTGGAGAGACCAAGACAGATACATAAGAACGGGTGATAAAAAACCCCCCGGGGGAAAGCCAAAGCGTATCACCGGTAAGTAAAAAGACATGGACGGGGTGATTTTTTAACAGGCTCCCAAAAAAAAACCCTGGAGGAAAGAGATAAAGCGACCCCCCGGCATCGAGGTTTTAACAATGCCCAAAAAGCCCCCCCAAAAGTCAAAAAATTTGGGACCCCATCCTTGTCGGGTGAAGCCAGTTTGGAAAAGGGGGAAACCCTAAAACCATATCCCCAGTAGGTGGGGATTTTTTTTAACCCCCCCCCAGTTTTAAAAAAGGGGCCTATGTAATAATATCTGAAGAAATCCCTTTTTTAAAAAATTTTTTTTAAAATAAAAGGGTTTTTTAAAAAGGGAAAATAATATGAAAACCCCCAAAGTCGACACTTCCCCTTTTTGCCGGCAAAAAGGGGGAAATTTCCCAAAACCATTTTTTTTTTTTCCCTAATTAATCTTATGTGTGTGACGGATAATGCCCCCTTTTTTGGAAGCGAAAATGGTTTGGGAAATTAGGCGCGTGTCAAGAAAAGGCGATCGCCGACTCATTAAATATTTTTTATTTTTTCGGCGGAGGGAAAAAAAACCCCTTTTATATATAAGATTCTCCCTCAGAAAAAAATTATTCAGAATCCAGCCGTCCAGAGTCAGTACAGAGTTTTTTGTTTCAAAAAGGGAATAAAAGTGAAGTTTTAAAAATTTTAGAGAAGGAATTTACCCCCTCGCGTAGTCGAACCCCCCTACAGTTTATCTGAAGTGGCAAATTTCAAAAATATGCAAACTAAGGGAAAAAAGGGAACGCATCGAAATCATTCGAATAATAAATGAATGGAATTAAAAAAATTTTTCAAGAATTTTAAAAACGTACAAAAAAGTGAAACGGTTTTAAAAAAGGAATAAACGGAATAATTAAGCGTGGTTTCAGTGAGGGTAAGAAAAAAAATGAGGCAAGGTTATATGAAAAAAAAAAATATATTTCGTATTGATTTTAGTAGGAAAATTTTGTTTTAAAAAAAGAAAAAATTTTTTTTTAATTTTTTTAAAAAATAAGAACAGTTATTTTTAATTTCCCCAAATATTGTTTTCATTTTAAATTTTTTTTATTAAATTTTTTTTTTTTTTTTATAATTTTTTTAAAAATATAAGGGTTAAAAAAGTTTTTTATTTTTGAAAAAATAATAATAATAATATTTATAATTAAAGTCTAAAATTTTTTTTATTCCGGGAAAAATCTGTTTCATTTTTAAATTAAATTTTTTCATCTTTAAAAAATTTTCAAGGTTTTTGGGGTTTTTAAAATTTTGGGAATAATATAATATTTTATTAAAAATAAAAAAAAAAAAAAATTTTTGACACAATGGGGGGTTTTATCCCCTTTTGTGAGCTATTCACTAGACTATCATTCCAAAAAAGGGATTGTTTGATATCCGGGGAAAAAACCCCAAAGGGTTTTTTAAAAAAAAAGAAAAAGGGAACTGCCAGCAGGAAAAAAAATTGGGGGTCATCTTTTTTCCCCGCCCACATGGAAAAATAATTTTTTAAAAAAAGGTAGCCCCCCCAAAACCCCCCGGGAGAAAAGTGTGGAAAAAAATTAAACCGAAAATAATCATTCGGCTATATAAAGGTCATCAGACCCATGATAGATACGGTTCGGTGAATGGGCAAAGACCCCAGCAGCAGGGGGGAGCGATCCGAAGGCTAAGCGGCATCCAAATGCAAGCCTACCTGGCTGACAGGGGAGTTGAGGACCACCCCAACGCCGCCTTAGAAGCTTGTTTGGAACCACCACCACTTCAGTATACATACAAGCCGAAGCCAGGTCAGCGCCAGAGATTGACCAGGGGGCAAGCCCATAAGAGACTGTAGGTAAAGGGTTCGATCATGCAAAGAGTTGCCACCCCATAATGGAAATCCCAACGGAGAAGCTTCCAAAAATAACTTGAAAGAAATTTTAAAAACAGCCATAGCAGACAGAGAAGCAAGGAAGGAGGACCCCAATTAAAAACAAAACCACAAACGGCTCAAAAAAAAAAAAGGTGTAGGAGCAGGAATATATTTAGCCCCCAAAAAAACAGGAGTCTCACTGAGCTTAGGCGATATGTGATGATTTTCCCGGGCGAAGTTGCAGAAATACATTAATGGCAGGGTTTAAGGAAAGACCATTGTAATACCTGACAGCCAAGGGGTATCAAAGCAATGCTCCATGCAAGTTAACTCTAAACTGTCTGACTGCTTGGGAACCCTCCAAAGGTAGGCACAAAAGACTATCCTTGGGTGCCAGGATAAGAGGCCAGGGGCAACAAAGGCCGATTCATTAACCGAGAAAAAGACAAGACCAGGCCACAGGAGCCATAAAAACCCCCCCCCACGGCCGCGATGGAGGTCAACATACCATTAATTTACATAGAGGAAAGGAGCTTCCAAGACCTCAAAGGGGCCATCTCCACACAAACCCAGGAAGAAATGTTAGAAAAGAGCCAAAAAACTAAGGAATACCAGGACGCTTGCGAACCCAGATTTCCAAATAGAAGTAGCAGCAAACACCACGCATTAAAAGAAAAGAACAAGAGGATAGGATCGGCCATTCAAGTCATTTCCCGACAGCCAGAAATCCCTTTAAGGCATTCTATGCCACGCAAGTTAACCCGTTAGAGTCGCGCCAACTATGGGCGAATGTAGGCAAAGCCACGGGCGGCAAAATAGGGCGGCAATTTGGCAAATAAACCGTACTAACGACCCTTTTTTCAAGCCGCGCGTCGGCTCCAATCTGTTTAATGCGTGATTCTTCCGGTATTCTTTCATCAGCGATAGCGCTATTTAAAAGTCCAAGTATCACAGGGGGGGTTTGGGAAACGGAAGTACAAAAAAAAAATGTTTTAGTTTTTTATTCGGGAGAAGGGGTTAAAAGTCGTCTGTCGAAGCCGTCTGGATTTTGAAAATGGTTCATTCTAGTTTTTCTGCAAATCAGATTAGTTATTGATAGGTAAGTTAGTGAGGTGAATATTTGTGAAAAAAATGGCAAAGTGTAACTAAAACTAAATACTGTATATTTTTACTATTCTACGCTTAATCCAATTGAAATTTCTGAAACATGTTCTATATAAAAACTCAGTAGTTTTCGAGATATTTGACATTTAAAATTTTTCCCAAAAAAAGGCTCCCAATATGCTAATAATTTTCTCCTTTGCAACTACCAACTACAATTGTAAAAGTATTTTTAGGTAATTTTTAAGGTCCTTAATACATACAATTGCATATTTATTTTCAACAAATATTGTACAGGGTGTTCAAAAAATGTAATCCAATTTATTGGTAAAGACAGATGAAAACAATTTTTTTCAAAAGATCACCATGTAACATATCTTATATCAAAACTCATCTGTTTCGAGATATTTAATTACTTTTTTTTCCAAAACTTAAATAAGATTGCTAACAATATGCATTTCCTATTTTAAGGAAAAAAGCAAAAAAAGAAAACGATTGTCAGGTCACGTTCCCCCAACAAAGACGGCAGAAAATGGAAGAGAAGGAAAAATTAGCTGATTCTTTGAAGAAATATTTGAAACCGTCAGAAATAAGTGTTCTTCCTGAACTTTAAAATCCGACGATTCTTCGCCCTAGTTGTTCCTCAGCCCTAAGTTCCTCATTTGTTTCGATTGTAATAATATAATAGTACCCAGGAACACATACTGAAAACGTTCCAGCAGCGGCAATATTACTTTTTTTCTAACTATCGTAATATCTGATGACCCTGAGAGTGGGCCGAAATAATTACATCCGCAGATGCAAGATTTTAACGGAAAAAGGACCCTATCAAATTAGAATTGATCATCTAGTAAACTCACAAGGCCGAAAGTTTTCTGCCAGATGTTTTATCGTAACCTCACCAATGGAGATAAAGTTAAAAGGGAATGGTTGATTTACTCAACAACAAGACATGCGGTTTACTGTTCTGTTGTAAACTTTTGGTAAGTTTCGACCAACTTGAATAAGGAAGGGTGTTCTGATTAAACATTTTGTCACCAGTGTGACTCCCATAAAAAATCGGATCTTGGTTAAACTTATCAAATATGTTATCTAAGGAGTTACTATGAATGAAAGTCAATTACGTTCATTGCATGAGAACAAAAAAAACTGGACAAAAATTTAAAGAATAATTTCAGCAGAGTTTTTAGTCGTCAATGTTTAGCTTTTACGGGGAGATCTTTAACAAATTATATGAAAATAATAACGGAAACTTCTTAAAGTCAATGGAAACGTTCAACAAATTTGATTCTGTTCGACGCACACATAAAAATCAAAGCAGCGGCAGCGGTATGACAAACTATTTAGGCGATGAAACTCAAAATGAATTGATGAATTTAATCGGCTCAAAAGTAAGAACTACTATTTCAGATCTAGTAAGAAAACATAAATATTACTCTATAATCCTCGACTGTACACCGGATGTGAGTCATACGGAACAATTTGGTTTTGAGGTTTGTTTTATTAAACGAGTTGACGGAAAAAACTTAAATACGTGAACATTTCATTTTATTTTGCCCTATAGTTGATTCTACTGGTGCTGGCTTGTATAACTATGTAACAGATTTATTAGTAGAATTAAATTTAGGTATATATGATTTACGAGGACAAGGATATGATAATGGAGCAAACATGCGTGGAATACACAGAGGATTAAAAACACGAATCCTAAATATAAACCCGCGAGCATTTTTTGTTCCTTGTTCGGCCCACTCATTAAATTTGGTTATTAACGATGCTGCTAAAATTTCTTTTGAGGTGTCCGGATTCTTTGACATTGTTCAAGAGATATATATGTTTATTTCCGCGTAAATCAAAAGATGGTCAATTTTGAAAACGTGCCTTACAGATTTAACTTTAAAACCACTATCTGATACACGTTGGTCCAGTAGAATAGACGCTATAAAACCTTTGAGATATCAAATTGGTGAGGTTTATGATGCTCTTTTAAAAGTAATGGACGCATCCGCATCTTCAAAATATTTCAGTACATCACACCTAGCTCGATCGCTCGCAACAAAAATCTAAAACTACAATATTTTATGCTCTGTAGTATAATCAATTCTCTAAGTAAATTAATGCAGAATCAAAGTATAAATCTAAAAGATTGTTTAGACTGTCTAAACAAAATAAAAACATTTTTTTAGACTTGATTTAGTGAACTTCTTGTAGACGCCAGGGAGCTGGCCGAAGAATTAGAAATTGAAACAAATTTTTTATCTTCACCACTTCGTCAAAGAAAAAAGAAGAGACAGTTTGATTATGAAAGTACTAACGAACCAATAACAGACCCGAAAATGAATTACAAAGTAAAAGTATTCTTTTCTATACTAGATACGACCTTATCATCTCTTAATGAAAGATTCAAGGGATTGGAGCAACTTAATAACATTTTTGGATTTATTTATCAAATGTTCAGCTTGAATGAAGAAGAATTAAGAAACTCGTGTGGAAATTTATCATTTCATTTGAAAGATGAAGCACGTGAAGAATCAGATATTGATGCAAATGACTTATTTGATCACATTATTTGTTTAAAATGCCACTTACCAGAGCAAAATGAGTTAGATCCTCAGTTAATTCTTCAACACATTTTAGAGAACAATTTAATTTCAACATTTCCAAATACTGCAGTGGCAACACAAATTTTTTAACGCTACCAGTATCTGTAGCATCTGGAGAAAGGTTTTTTTCCTCAGTTAATTCTTCAACACATTTTAGAGAACAATTTAATTTCAACATTTCCAGATTCAGTAATTTGGCAATTATGTCCATAGAAAGTGACCTTATGGATTGTATTCCTTTTGACGAGTTGCCGAAAAAAGGCAAGAAAAGAGTGCTTCCAATAAGTTATTTTGGTCCTTTATTGTTTTGTCAGTTTTGTTATTGCTTTGCTTTTTTTACATTATTCGTTAATCCTTATTTCTAAGACTTGTCAAGATCTTCTAAATGTTATGGGGATGAGTAGTCAGGTATCATGCTGATTAAAATCAGTACACTTTTTTTTATTTGAGCTTTCGGAAATACTCATTTCCATTATTTGCAAACATCAAATGATAATGATGATTTAAAATTATAGATTATACATTATACGGTATATAAATTAACACATATTTCATTTCAAAATTAGATAAGTAATAGCGATTATTTCAATTTTGTGTGTACCCCCTAATCTGATGTATCAGTATCAAAATTAAATATAGGTATTAGCACGTATTTTAATTTTATTTATGTGTTCCCACCATGTATAAATTTTTACTAAAAAAGAGGTAAGGGGTGTAAAATTATATTTTGCCCACAGGCGGCCGCATGGCTTGGCGCGCGCACCCTGAATGAACTAGCAAACCCTAAGAAACTGACCCTGTGACTGTGTTCCAGGACACAAAGGTCACCAAGGGAACGAAAAAGCCGACGAACTAGCCAGACAAGGCTCGTCAATGGTGTCACACCCCAAATCAATACAGAGAACCGAAACCTATATTCTCTGGAATGAATAATATGTTGTATTATGAATCACACCAGTAGTCGAGTATAAAAATAAATATGACCCTATTAATAAATCAAACGCATAGCGGCATGCCGACATAGACAAAGGAGCGATAAATTAAAGCCGCAACTCTTTAAAGTGATATCAGGAAAGCCCATAAAACTGTCATGATCGGCGGCGCGTTAAAAGCATTCCATAACGCGGGAGGGTTCAAAGGCATGCATGACTTATTAAGCCACGGAGACAATTAATGTCCGAAGTCGTAAGCTATTACGGTGGGAAACATACCGCTCATATTCAATACGAAAGGGGTCATAGTGGGGAGAGTCTATAATAAGAACAAAGTCAACAGTGTAAGATTCATTATCATTAAAAACCATCAAAGCAGTTTCATTAGATCAATTCAATTCAAATCAGTTCAGAATAAGATGAGTTTTCATTCAGAAAGAGTCCAGGAAGAATTCAGAGACGAGTCAACCTAACTAAGTGCAAAGTCGCCGTAACCAAATATAGAAAATCAGTAAAGACGTACTAGTCAGAATGTAAAATAAATCAGAAACAATCGGGTCTATCGTTAATAAACAAAGTTCAATTGCGAAAATATGACAACCCACAGGCCAAAAAAAAATATAGAAAATCAGTAAAGACGTACTAGTCAGAATGTAAAATAAATCAGAAATTATGGACCCAGTATTTCCTAACCCTTTTAACGAGAAGGAACACCAACAGTTGAAAATTCAAAAAAAACTGGGCCAAAAACACTCCTAAGTCAATTTGGGAGGCAAAGTAAGTCTAAAATAACAGTGTAAAACAAAGAAACAGAAATGAATTAATCAAAACAAATAAAAATCAAGGGTGACAAAAAGGGATTCAATGAGAACTGAATGTAATTTAGTTTTGTATTGTTTGGTAATGTGATCACCCAATATTATTCTTCCTTTATCAATACTTCAATCTGGATTTTAAACTATTAAATAAAAAATAGGGTATGGTCCGACTCCTCACATGTAATGAAATATTTAAAATGATAAAAAACTGTTACCATTAACATACATTTTGTCCTTATTGTTTGAAATAACTTTGTTAAAATTTTTTTTTTTAAGGAAAGACTTATTTAAATTTTTTATATTTTCAATAATCAATTCACATCTTCAGGTATTATTTCAACTAAATCCAAAGTTTCTGAGATCTGTAAATTTTAATACAGATGAAAACCCATTTCCAACAAGCACAGGGTGAGGAAAAATATTTTAAACGCCCATAATTTAGTGAAATCTTCGATTTCAACGCTCTGTATATTCTAGGTTAGTTCTTTTGAAACCTAAGGAAGTTTTACAGGGTAGTGATTTTTTCATAAATCTTTATTATTTCGCTCATAATTCGCAATTAATAGAATTGGAATTTTACTATTATCCAGTGGGTCACCACTGGCTGGGATAGTTTCTTTTCAATGATTCGAATAAGCCATGGCGAACAATGGAAATTATCGCCTGGAACCCTTCTGGGATAGCAAAAGCAACGGTCAGAAAACAAACCGCAAGGGGGGGAAAAAACAGGCCTTAAGCTGGTGGGAATGCGAAGGTATAGAAGGACAATGATTTCAAAGAAGGAAACGGAATACACAGAGGCAGAAAGCTCTTTGCCAGTGGGATCCAAATTATAAAAGGAGAAGCTCGCGCAAGTCATCTAAATATCAAGGAACCAAAAGATTCAAGGGGGGTGGAGACATCTACTAATGGACCTTTATACTAGGAAAACACTGTAATTAGAAAGTATATGTGCTAATATCACTTGGGATTTTATTTTATTTTCTGATGGGTAGTTTTTCCAAATCCGGAAAAGTGGTTTCGTACTCCGTTACTAAAAAGTTGATTTGGCACGTTGTAGGGAATCATAAAATTTTCGAGAAGACATTTGTTATTTAATACTTTGATAGGTTGTTCGTTTTCCAGGAATGAATAATTATCAATCGTTTTTTCCCTCTCAGCTCTTTTTTGATATTTTCTGATAGAGACACGAGAATGCAGAAAGCTGCAAATGAAACAAGCTCCCCATGAATGTTTGGTTTTGAAATCGGAAATTATTTTTAATTTTAATAACTATGAAAATGTCTAAAAAAGGCTATGGAAGGTTGTCTGAACACCATCAAAGTGAATCAAACTTTGTAAAAAGGAAAATATGCTTTTGTAGAACATTTAGGTGAGTAACTAGGAACGATCTTTAATTTACCAATCCAAGTTTGCAAAACCGATCAGTACTGTTTTTATATCCAGTCCTTAAAACATATTGTTCTTTTGTCCACTGAAAGAAGATACCAGAATTAGGAATATGCTAGAACAAGGGGATCCAAATTTTGTTAAAGCAAGAGTCTGTCCAATTTTCAACCTAAAAAGAATGGTTGACAATGTTTCATCATAAGATATGACCCAACATAAAAACAAAAAAGAACTATTTGAGAAACTTTAGGCCCCAAATTACCAAGAGTTTCAAAGTTCTTTCCCAGAGCCGCTAGCATTATGACACCAAAATACACCACCAAAAAATTTGAGAATATTCCCTAAATCCTCATCCGATCCTGATTGAAAATATCGAGGACAGCAGTAAAGGCTATCTATTCACCTTTAGAAAAGAAGAGTAAATTATTTGGAGCCCCTGAAAATGCTTACTACTTTTTTTTAAAAAATTCCAAATTTTAGAAATTAAAAATTTTTTCTATAAGTTTTAAAAAAAAATTTTATGAAAATTTTTGGCTGTATTTGTAAAAATTAAAGGGTTTAAAATGGTAAGAAGGAAATAAAAATAATTTGCAAAAATTTCGAAATTTGTAGAAATCTTCAAGTCATTCATTTAAAAATTATTTTTCGTGCAAACTAATAATTTTGTTATCCATGAAAGGAAAAAAAAGGTACCGAATTGTTTATTTTATTTAATACAAAAGCAAAGCCTCAAAATATAATTTATTCACAGAATCATTTATGATTTGATTATAATCTAAAAACACAACGTCAACAAGCCCCAAATTTAAAAAAAATTAACAACTTTTATGGGAATTTTATTCTTTAAATAGGGTTCCTAAACGCTCATTGATTTGCTAGTGTTGAATCCTTAGTTATTAGTTCATTTGTTCTTGGAACGGAAAAATAGATAAAAATAAATAAAGGAGGAATCCATAATCCACCCTTGGAAATTTTCCGAACCTGTTTTACGAAGCCGTTTCATTATAAAACCCCAAAACGTTTAGATATTGAGAAATTAATAAGTTGATAAAAATAAAAAATTAACCCCAAATGTCAAATGATTTAATAACTGCTTTAATTTTGCGGGTTAAATGGTCGCTCTTCTAAAAGGAAGGCCCGTTCGAAACTTTGGAAGTTTTAAATAAAGAAACCGTTGTTGAAATGGGTTTTTTTGATGAGCACAAAAACAGGTTAAATATATTTGGTTATACGCAAGTAGCTTATTTTGACAAGAACAAATGCGGGTTTCTGAACGGGATTATGGAGGGGTAGCAGAACGTGACGTCACGGGTACCTTTGGAAACGAAATCTTTCGAAATAAAAAATATATGATGGCATTCTAATAATTGAGTTTTATTGAAATATAACACCATAAAGGGAATTTTTCGTAAATGTAAAGGTCCATTATGATAACTTTATGAGAAATCAAAGTTGTATATATTGCCCAATGACTGGAGACTATACCATGCAAAAATATTTTATTTCGAACCATTGAAAATTTTTAGTTAATAGGATAAATTAAGTTCCTTACCTAAAAACCAGATTTTCGAAGAGAATTAGGAGACGACACCCACAACCCCAACACTGTTGGAGTAAGTTCTATTGAAAGAAATTCTTTTCCACAATCAAATCTTAATCAAATCTATGAAAATGCCAAAACAATATTATTGCGACTTATGGATTAGTATATTGTGTGAAAAGGGATGAAACAAGGCGATTTCAGACGAGGCTGAGGATTGCCTGCCCGAGAGAAGGCTGACCGAACCGAAATCGGTTTTCATCCCTTTGTCCAATTATTTTCATATTACCTGTAATAAAACTGAAAATTCAATGCTGAAACTCAAACGGATAAAGATGAATAGGTTGAAAAATTTATCTTGTAAATAAACTCATCAGATTACTTGATAGTTAGTATAACAATTGTGTAGCGATTCACAATAAACAGAAGCTATTCTGACAGGGTTCAAATAATTCCAACTTTATTCAGCAGAAGAAACCAATCGGTTTCTTCCCGCCAACCGTCGTTTTGGTCTGAAATTGTCCTGTTTCGACTGGCTAAACAGACACTGAAACCCGCAGTTCCAATATAGGTAATATGAAAACATTCATTTATCTCCTAATAATCAGCCAGACTTTTATCGAACAATTTTTCCAGAATTCGTCGATAATCATCAACCACTTTTTTGCAACAATTTTTATAAAGAGGTATAATTTTCAATATACTCGTAATGAAAAAAACACCTGTCGAAAGTTCAAACTATTGAACTCAGTTAATGGTAACAATATTAAGTCAATAGAGTATCTTTTATTATTTTATTCAAACCATGAAATTCCATGCAATTAGATTATTCCAAAGATTTCACGATGTTAAAAATTTCCCCAGGTGTTCCTGGTGTGGAAAGAAAATGATTTGAGAGAATTTCAAAACCGTTTGAAATTCAATAACTCTGATTTTGATACTACTTGCAGGAAAACGATTGTATTTTATCGATTTTCACGAAAAAGTAATTAATCCTATCTGGGGTTGTACCATCCGTAGGTTTATTTATATTTATTATCAGATGAATGAGTGATCACGAATGTCATATTCGTTCCTCAGTCCACGAATAGCATACACTGTTTTCTGTAACACCTGCTCTGACATTTCAAATTTCGAGGTCTGTCTATCCTGTCAAAAGGGCGCAATATATTCAACTCTCGCTATACGTTTTAGTTTACTATAGAGTTTAAAATTTACTATACTTACGTAGTGATAAGTTCTCCGACCAGTGACTTCATTCAATTTTGCTCTCGATAACTAAGTACGTGACTGTATTTTTTATCTCTCAAATTGAACTATCAAAGTAGGTATTGCAAAAAATAATTCATGCTACTCGTGGACCTAGCAGCATATATGACAATCGTGACTACAATATTCGCTTTGTGGTACATTTACATGTAAATGAATCATAAATTTCAAGTTCATGTCGCGAGAATACGATTGTCAAATAATTCGCCGCTCAGTCCACTTGATGCATAAACTACTATTTTGCAAGTCATGCTTGAAGTTAAATTACACTGATGAGTACTCGAGATATTTTCTAGTTCCTAACACTAACATTAAATTAGGTGAAAAAGCGGTCCACAAATATGCAAACGGAACCTATATGTGTTCAATAGCTCAGTTGGTAGAGCATCTGACTAGAGATTTAGAGGTCGTGGGTTCGAATCCTGCTTGAAGATGTTTTTTTAATAAATAGTTTGTCTGATATGCCACAATTCTTTCTTTTCATTTAAATATAACAATAGTCACTTACTTATGGAAGCAAAATCAAAGTCACTGGTCGTTACAACTTCTTATTTAGTTATTTGAATACAAAGAGGGCAGACCCATTCGCCTATTATGCCCAGAAAAACTAAAACCGAATTATGTGAATAAAGAATAAGAACAATTGACTGATATATATCACATATTTGTTGATTGTGCAAAGGAGTCGTAATGGTTCTTGAAACTGTTTGTGCTTGAAGCTGTCACAACCTCAGGAGGTAGGGTATTCCACTTCGTGAAGATTCTGTTCGAGAAGTACTTTTGATGTACAGTTGTTCAAAAAGGCTCCTGTCCCAATTTCAGGGGACGACCACGTAACCTATTGTCATCTTGTAGCAGGAATAAGCTGGCTAAATCTACAGAAAAGTCGTCGTGCAGTATTCGGTAAGGCAAAAACGCATCGCCTCTTGCACGTCTCTCAATCAGATATGGTAGATTCAGCTGATATAGTCGTTGATCTTAGGTGAGTTGGCTGAAACCTCTTACTATCTGGATGACGTTGCGTTGAACCCTCTCAAAAAGGTGGATGTCTTTTGCCAAGTAGGGGGGCCAGATTTGGACAGCGTATTCCAGGTGAGGGCGGATATATGTTTTATGGAGCTGCGCGAATAGACTTTTATCAGGATGCACGAAACATTTGTTTAGTAGGTTGGTACGACTGTTGGCTTTCTTAGCAACGGCCGTCATTCGGTTCGATGGAGAAAGTTTTTTGTTGAATATAACTTTTGTTGAATATACTTCAGGGATCGATTTGATGCCCAGGAGATAATCTAATGTTCGGTTGTTAGAACCAACACACAACATTTGTCGACGTTCAGAGGAATGCTCCAGGTTTCACACCCCCTTTGCAGTAAAATGAGATCGGATTGGAGGACGGCATGATTAGTTAGGGGATTTCCAAAAAACTTGCTATCATCGGAAAAAAGCGCGGTCTGAATGGAGTGCGGAGGGCAGATCTGTTCAAGTTTGTGCAGTAGCTTGATTTCTGGAACCTTGTCAAACGCCTTGGAGAAGGCGAGATATATTATATCAACGTGGGACGAGGAGTCTGGTCCATTTGTCCAGGCAATAGAGCAGGTTTGTTGTTGATCTCCCAGGAATAAAACCATGCTGTGTAGAGGGATCACACCGTTACCAAGCAAAAAGGTTAGAAGGTCAACAATTATTCTCTCCATAATTTTGGCACATGCGGATACCAGGCTAATAGGATCAAATTTATTGCATTTTTCATAGATAGAAGTGACATATGCTAACCGCCATGGAGAGGGAAGGCAGGAGTGAGAAAACGAGTATTCGAAGATGTGGCTCAACGGTATTGCGGTATGCCTTTTCAGTATACATGTAGGTATATTGTCTGGCCCGGGTGATACACCTGATTTGACATTCCTCAGTCAGAATCAGAAATGCTTTATTGTCGTAAAAACATCAATTTTGTTGACAAAGCTACTCAACAAGCTGTTCTCTACAAACTACAAGCTGTTCTCTAAAACGAAGTCTTTCACCCACTTAAATGACCACAAGATTATCTGTAAAAACTGCAACATCTCCAATGAAACCAATATCGATGTATATCCTAAAGATGAAGAAATAGAAGATCTGAAAAGAGGAGCACAATCACAATGTGATACTATAACCAAGATGCGCCTAGACATACATTATTTTATAATAACAATTAAAGATCTGAAAAGAGGACAATCACAATGTGATACTATAAAAAAACTCTCAGAGATAAGGAAACAATAGAATCGAGGAGACCAGTTTTTATAGATGCCAATACCCATACAAGTGCAAAAACAGTTGGGAGTGAAAAAACAGTTAAACAAAGAGTGAATAATGCATCAACCCAGACAGCAAATATCACTACATTGTTGCCAAAGCCAAATATTTCCCCCGAAACTCCTGAACTGAAATACGGGGTGACTAACAGAGAACGACGACTTCAACACAAAACCAACAAAAATGTAGTAGCTAAATATGGAGTACTAACTGAATTGCTAGACTCTTGTAAGAGTAAAAAACTTTGAACACTGTAGACAAGGTAACAAAGAACAGAAATAAAGTTGTGAAGAAAAATATAAATAAAAGAGAAAACACAAAATGGATAATTTCACAGTCTCCACACAAGAAGAAACACTGACAACGACCACCACGGGACCAGAAGATAGAAACTCACTGAGTTGCTTGAAGAAATGGAGGAAGCTATAACAGCCGAAAGTCATCAAGAAACTATCACGAATGCATCACTTATCTCAGATTATGAAAAACAACCAAAGGCACCTGAACAAATTATATCGAGTAATATGATGATGAAAAGAGTATTCATTCTGGGGGATGAATATGCAAAAGGGTTTGCTAAAGTCATGAAAACACTTATTAATAGTGTAGACCCTATAATTGAAGAACACATACAATCAAATGTTGAAATCTCCAAGCTAACAGAGGATCTATTTAACCGGGTGACACAATACGGAGGGAACGACTTTGTTCTTTTGATGTTCAATACTAATAATATCAGCAATCGGGTATGTCTTCACAGAGCTATGAAAAACATAGTACCTATCAGTAAATTCACAAATCTCCTGATCATCACCGAACAAAACCGCCCCCTTGTCAGAATAATTATTATTAATTATGTAAATAAGTATATAGGAAGATATCGTAACTCAACAAGAAATACATCTATTGAATTTCTAGTAGACCCAAAAGTATCAAATAGTAAAATGTGCATTTGTGATGAAGTAAAAAGGTTTATACTAGAGACTAAGGAAATCCACCTGGCTTTAAAACGATAAAAAATAACGATGAAGCAATAACATTAGGGCAGGATGGAGATAGGAGGACTGTGGGGATGTCAATAGAAGTACTGTAGGACGAGACAGAGATATTGAGGTAATAAATAGCGAGGAAGCCAATGAAATTAACGTAATGAATCCCCAGACAACTTTTTTAGAATTAGGAAAGCGGAAACTCGACTTGAGATAATGCATGTTAATATACAATGTCTCAGAAATAAGCTGAACTCACTCGAAGTTATTGTACTGCAACATAATTTTGGCATTGTAATACTAAGTGAGCATTGGCTGAGTAGTGATGAAACACGTTTCAGTAAAATGGAAAATTATACATTAGCTGGTTCCTTTTCGAGATCCATCCACATTCACGGAGGGGTATGTATTTTTATTAGAAATGATATTTTGTTCGAAAAAATTGATGCTTTGAATGAATATAACATGGAAAAGCACATTGAAACCTGCTGCATTAAGCTATTAAAACGAAAATGTATTGTCGCATCTATCTATCGCTCTCCATGTGGAGATATAAATATCTTCAAGGAAAATATCTCTGCCATGCTGTTAATATTATCAGAAAAATTCAGAACTTTTAATCTAGTCATTGGTGGTGATTTCAATATTGATTTCGCTACAGATTCTAAACACAGTCAAGATATGATAGAATTGTTCTCATCTTTTGGCTTATCCAAACGAATCTTGGGCTACACTAGAATTTGTGGTAATTCAAAATCATCGACAACATGTTCACAAATTTTGATGTTGGTGCAGCAAAGATGTCATCTATCTGACCATTATTCTCAAATTATAAGTATTAACACAGAACGAGAGATTCCACCACAATATAAAATAATTTTGGATAAAAATGTTGCCAACAAAACCTTATTTTACGATGAATTAACAACAGAAAATTGGAATGAACTCTTTGAACAGTATGAGATAAACGAGAGGATCCAAGTTTACTATAATACTGTAACGAAGTTACTATTTTCCCGCTATATTTATCAGCCAAAAGCTCCCTGTAAGGAATTAAACCCCGCTTGAAAGTAATAATAGGTCTAGAAATACCATTCAGGTTCGTGATAAATCCGTGAATCACCCCTAACCCGATAATAGGCTAAACACCCTCCGTAGCTCACGCCAATACCGCGAGCGTGGTTGGGAAGAACGAACGATTGGTAATTGCGCGCGCCAGCGAATCGAGAACGAATGATTGAAACAACAGCGATCGGTATTGGAAATAAACGTCGCGGAGCATATTGAGTTCCCTGGCGTCCTCCGAGAGCAGCCCGAGCCAGCAGTCCAGTCGAGCAAGAGCATACGATACCGAGCTGACGTCACGATAGAAGCCACCCAGTACAGTTGAGTCGAGACAGAGACGCACGCACCGAGCTGACGTCACAGCACGAAGGATTTTACGAGCTGGGTAATTATTCTGTGAAAGTATACTTTGTATCGAAATCGACAGAGTCCACAAAACGGGCGCGCATATAAGTCGTTCGAGAGGGATTCGAAAAGAGGGGAAGCCGGCCGTAGTTCCGTTTCGACATATTTCAAAGAATTAGTAGCTTGCCCAGCCCAGCAGAAGGAGTCACGCGGCCGACTAGTATCCAGAGGTGAGCCAAAGACCGAAGCAGTTCACGACCGTCCCGGGCCTTGCCGAAGCAGTGAGATCGGGTTTGTAAATATGTTGTATCAGGTAAAAGACATCAGGAAATGTTTGTAAGTACCGCAGATGCGATGTGCGCATGATCTAAGAGGCAATATATATTTCAAAGCTGTGCTGGTAATTTCTGCATACGAGTCC
>JAFIRS010007884.1:0-21095 GCA_018342105.1 Gonioctena quinquepunctata | reverse complement strand
AATGGAGTGACATTAATAACACTTGATGTATCGAAAAATGATATTCTTACCTACAGCAAGTGCATTCGCCTCGGTTACCAGGGTGACTGACCCATTTCCACAGTAATTTCTTGCATCCTGGAAATTTTCATTTCCACTGAGGGATATGGATAGTTTATCACCAGCGCAGTTTCTAGTCTGAAAAAATTCAATACAATCGTAATAGTATACGAGCAGGGAAAATAGTTCCCATGAATTTTCCGATCCCAAGTTGCCTTGAAAAATAAGAAAAAGTGGCGTTTGATAATTCAATATGCCATTTTCATTCTATTTGTTCCATCTTTTGAAAACCGGGAGATATAATAGATCTGGAACTATACCTATAATTCATAATATCCTTTTGAAAAACAAGATTGAAACCGATAAAATTGATAATCTAATTACCCTACTGAAATTCTGCTTATCACAAGATTTTTTAATTTTCAACCATAAATTCTATAGAAAACCCAACGGACTTGCCATGGCAACCTATCATCCCCCTATAAGCCGATCTATTTCTTGACAACCTGGAAATCCAACATATCCCTAACCTCCATAAAGTTATTTCTTGGTTTAGATATGTGGATGATATATTATCATCCATAGATGGTTCTCCCTCAGATGCCTTGAACACTCTGCACTCAATTAACAGCATACATCTCAATATCCAATTCACCATGGAAATATAAACTAACAATGAACTGAACTTTTTAGATTTGAAAATAAAAAAGCTCGAAGGAAAGCTCGAGTTTTCCATCTATCGAAAACCTACACAATTCCAACCACCCGTACCAACATAAAATGTCATCTATTTAGTGCTACACCCACAGATTACTAAACATTCCTATGTCCAACACCAACTTCGAGGAAGAAGTCAAAATCCTCAAACAATTAGCGGCTAATAATGGTTTTTCCCCTGATATCATTCCTAAAACTATTAACAAAATAAAATATAAAGATAGATTGAATACAGTTTACCCTCTGACCCCAAACCAATCTTCTCCCCCTATTTACAGATCTTTACCTTACTTAGGTCCTATCTCTAATAACATTGCTAAAATTATCACGAACAAAGTCGACAATGTCAAAATATCGTTCAAATGCATCAAAACCATAGGTTCACTTTTTTCCAAAACAAAAGACCCTATTGATAAATCAATGAAATGGCTTCTCCCCCCCACCGTTTTTTTGTGTATAGAGAAGTGTACTTACACTCGGTAAAGCGATAACCTCGCAAGCTATAATAATCTTGGTACCAGGTTGGCTCGTGCCGTACCAGGTACAGGAAGTTGAAGCAGGGTACTTCCCAGGGTATTCCTTGTTGTAGATATAGTATTCTTGGCCCATCGCTAGTTCCTGGCGAAACTCGCAACTGGTTTGTGCTACCGCTAACAGCGGCATAAGGACATTCCAGATGCCGGCCAGTGCCATAACTTTGATGACGGTAAAACCTGGAAAAATATCAGCGTGAGATTTGAACTAATTATAATGGAACGAACGATGGAAGATAGTGACTGAAGTTTATATTTCAGTCGCAGATGATTCCACACCTGATTTTATGAACATCCTATTCATATTTTCAAACAAATCAATAATGAAACATTTATTCATGTTTATATAGAGTGCAGTAATAGAATGTTGTCTCAACCTTTAAATAAATCATTGATACACATACTATTACAAATCTAGTGTATACATTATTGAAACAATATTGAATAATATCACTTGATCACTCTCAGCTCTGTAGATAGTTTTCGGCAAGGGGAACATTCTTAATTGAATATCGACCTGAAATATTTTCCTGAAAATTCAAAAATCAACGATGAAAATGAAGATTTTTTGTGATATTATACAGGAAACAATTACTTCCCTGGCTAAAGACACGGTGGACATTGTAATACATTTGATAGGAACTGTGAAAGGACCCCAACTCATAGGAACAACTTTCTATTCAATATTCAGTTGAGAATGTCTTACTTTTTAACATGAATACTTCCCAAGAGGTCATCTTGAACGATGGATGGCTGGTGACTAAACAAATTCATGATAGTAGGTATTGTTCACCAAAATACACACCTGAATATGAATATACACGGAAATGTAATTATTTTGAGATTCACAAAGGTTTGTTTACAGTCTTCTCTATATCCGAGTTCTGTTATTACCCTTATCGCCCTCCGTTGAATTTTAAATACCTCGACATGGCACGAATGTCCTCATGCGATAATTGGGTAGGATATAAGTGAATGGATAAGACGTAATAGGCAGTTATAATCGTCTTTTGAGATACCACATTCGAGAGGTTTCCTAATAGGAAAGTGTTACTGGAAGCCTTTCTGTCAACTTTCATATACTATTCTTACCAGTTCAATTTTTAACCGTTCTTCCCTTTGTACAAACTATCAAAACCCTGATTTTTTGTTCGCACTCGCGGGCTTGGCGATGATGTGGCCCCTTATTTTGACACTCATACCCTTAGCCATGCCTCCTAACTCCGACAACCGACGTCTTTCATCACTCTCAGTTGAATTCCCTTTCCCCGAAGACCCTCAGTTCCCTACTCCCGAATATTGCTGAGTTAACATGAGAACTTAGCTGCATTCATTACTATGAAACTGACTAAAGATGGATTTATTCAACTTTTTTTGCAATAGTAATAGCAATAGCAATAACGTTAAAAGTTGAAACTATTGGATCGAATGGTTTCATTCAGTCAACTATTTTTATTTTAGCAATAACGATAACTTTAAGAACGCGACCTTGAATATTCCAACTTTTAGAATCTTACGGCTATCGCTAAAATGTTGTCTGCAATCAAAGAGAGTAAATGTTATCTGAGTAGGAGAGTCTATTCCCCATAAGACAATGGTGACACTGATAGAAAAAGATGAAAGATCATTTTGTGAGTCATACTGACGTATATGGACATGTCATGGCCACCATTCTCTCTGGACAGTGGCGGACTAGCGCACTCCGCACTCTGGTATCTGAGAGTTACAGGCTCTTGAATGTATATTGGACTACTCTGTATGTTACGCGGGCCACCTGTACTCATGTCCATGTAGGTCACTATGACACATTAATGCTACAAGATTCTGATCGGCTAGAGCTTATTAGTACCTCCTATTCAGATAACGTTTACTCTCTTTGATCTGCAATGCGCATGTCATGACAACTGACAGATACAAATACATGTTTCGTAGTTCCATGTTAATTTTTTAATCACAATTAACTGCTGAGACATACTTGCAATGCCGTCGATGCTTTCCCTTTCCTTCATCTCCATGATCGCAATATAAACAAAACACATTTCAAATTAAAAATAGCCGAATAAGTTATATTTACTAGAATACAGAACTGATCGAACTGTCACTTGTCATACGTGTTCTGTCATTCTTAAAATTATTGCTAAATCTAAATTCGTTGTATAAAATAGGTTTAGTACATAATTATTCCTACGCTTAAAGCTATTTTTACTCCTATTGCTATTGCTGAAAAAAAGTTGACTAAATCCACCTTAAGCTGATAATTTATTTCAATAGACGTATAAGTCAATGACAGTTTCGAACAGAAAATACTAACTTTTCAGATTGTTTAGTATGTACTCTGTTTCCTAATGTAAGAGAGTAATAAATCGTTGAACTGTAAAACCGAGTTGTCTTCGCCGTATTCCATAGGCGTACGAGGTTAAATCTTAAGTTGATGTCATTGGATAGCTTATGAAAAACCAAGATAAGAATGTGCAAGTAGATATAATAAAATAATATTCATTCATCTGCTCGATATATAAACGATAGACAATAAATTGTACAGACTATTGATAATAAATTTTTACATTTTACATTTGAATATAGGAATACACCATATAAGGCATGGCCTTGAATGGTGTCAGGTTATACACATTCTACCTGAGATTTGTCCCTATTCATAGTAGTTATAATGTGGGGGTTCATTGAGAAAAATCAGCGATTTGTGAATAATGACCCTCCATCAAATATTACACTAAGATTTTTGTACTTATTATGTGCTCTTTATAGGTTATCCTTGAACGAATTATAAACATAGAATTATAAAAATACAAATAAATAATATATAAATGAAAATAGATAATATATAAAATTGAACAATTCTAACAAACTCTTGAGTTGTGAAAACATCTAACAAAACTAATCTGAACTAGTGTACCTATAGTTATTAATTATATTACTTCAATATTGGAATAATTATTTCTCACATCAATGAAGTCGTGTAATTGCGATCGAGGAATTTGGAATATCCATTTTTTCACTTTTGTCTTGAATAATTTATCTGAATTTATATTTTTCATTCCAATCGTCAGAAGATTATAGAGTTTTGGTCCCAGATAGGTATGACATCTGAGTGCAATATTTTTTTCAGGTTTTGGGATTACTGACGAAAAAAATGTACATCATTCATTGGCTTACTTTGAATAAGAAGCCATTTCACAAAGATACGCTGATAAAGGAGCTACTGGTGATTGTAAAGTTGAATAAACAACCTCTTTGTACAAAATTTGTTGTCGACGAAATCGCTTTAAAACGAAATATAACGGTACTTCGCCTTCTGTGTATTAAACCCCATAGAATTGGTGTGGGCGCAAGTAAAAGGGTTTGTAACACTATTTTTAAAATAAGAGATGTTGAAAACCTCTTGCAATAGGGAATAAAGACAGTGGATTGCGAAAAATGGAGTAAGTGCGTCGAACATGTGATTGGAATAGAGGAAAGAAAGTAGGAAGCTGATAATATGCTAGAAAACACTGTAGAGCCCCTTATTATTTCTCTGAACTCCAACGACGATAGTTCGGATAGCTAAAATTCAAAAATTAAGTTGTATTATAAATAGTTGATTTTTTATAAATATTAATATTCATTCCAATTTATCGATTTTCATATTATTGTCAAGTATGGAAAATATCACCCGATATAAATATAGCAATCATTTCTTTTTCAAAATTCAGAATTAAATTTAAACATAATCAAGCCCAGAGTGGAAATTCCATAGTTCATTCATTTATTAGTAATTCATCATTCAGTATCACATTTATTGAAATACAGTATTTCCTGCATATTCAGAGTTCATCGCCTTTCATTAACAGGTGTCGGATTACAATTCAATTCCTGAGTACTGAATTGCAAGGACACTGATTCTGCAATTGGAAGCGCAATAAATCATGACTCAACGATATTTTTAATATAAATTGAAATGCTTGTTTTTGGCTCGGTTCTTTTTATTGTGCCTGTTTATGCTGCCAGTCAATTCTCTGGGTTGTTATTATAATGTAAGTGTTACTTTTATTGATTTGTTTTTAGCCCCATTGTTCACTTCACTATTTTTGTATTCACAATTGTGTTATTTTTTGCCCTTTTAGAATTTTCAATAAACCATAATAGTTTTTACTTCACTCTTTTTATTTCACTATACCAGGGTAGTCACAAGTCACAATCACAGAATTGAAATGTTTTAACCTCTCGCAAGCCAAGCAAGTTAATTAGTGGGCACCCTAAACAGTTAGGGGGCCAGGGTTTCACAGGGTCTCCCAAAGTAGGGCGTGATATTATTATTACTTTTATATAAGTTTTTGTCTATTTAATATTAGAATAATTAATAACTCAATTATCTGCCTATCTCTATAATTATAATAATGTATAATTATTATTATACTTATTATTCAAATAAACTACCTGTAGTTTCGCCGCTGTCACATAAATTTCATTCAGAAAACTCCTTTTTCTATTGGTTTGCAAATCAAGATGACCCTGATTTTGAACCGATTCGGGTGTGCTTAATAACTGAAATACTGAATTTTGAAAAACTATCATTGCAAGTACAATACAACCCTGTTTAATGGGTTCTGTCTTTGCAAATTTACATTTTATCACTCTATACCAATATTTATTATATCCAGTTGTACCTGCTGAGATGATATTTCCCACTGAGCATTTATTCTTTCAGGATTTCACATAGAATAATCATTCTTCCTCATGGATGAATCAATAAATAGCTATTTATTATATGAGACGTTAAAAAGATGCTTTACTTGTGAGTGAAAAATGTTGATCCAGTGCGTGGATTGATTTCCGTCGGGTGTAATATTCTATTTTATTCTTGAGCGAAAATATTTAACAAAAATTGATAAAAAGGATGCAGTTTGAATTATTTTTGGGAGGCAAATTGGCTTCATCGCTTTACTGTTTATAGTCTACTCGACAAGTTGAAAATGGTCTAAAATGGAGATACTACTCTTAAAATTATGTGTGATAGCTCATTGGATCCAGAATAACGCATAAAAAATGTGTCAAAAGCGTGTATTAGCACATAAAAAATTGCAAAAGTTATAAACAATTGAAGATGAAAAAAAAATAACATTTTGTTTTTTGCCAATATTTCATAAACTATTGATATTTAAGAAATTTCAAAAAAAGATTCTGAAAGAAGAGGAAATTTTCTATAAAAAACCTCCATTATCTCCATTATTTATAATTTTAATATAACGCTGAAAATGGGTCTCCGAGTGACATTTTTAGGTTGCGCGCGCGGCGTCAAAAGCGAGTACGACACATTAATTAATTTATTTAGGGTATTAAATATATTTTTTTTAATTTAAAAAATATGGTGTATTTGGAACACTATAAATAATTCATTCCAGTTGGAAATTTTACTGAAAGTTTATTTTTCAACAAGTTAAACGATTGTTAACCCACAAAGTTTTTTCGAATTTCTGTCTTAATTGTAAATGAAAAAAAATTTTTAAATAATTGTCGTAAAAAATATTCGCTCCGTAGAGCCTTTCTTATATACATACTCAACAATATCACGCCATAAAAGTTGAAAAAATATTCATACTTTGTTTATAATAATTTTTGTACTTGAACAAAAACTAAAAAATCCAAGTAATGTTTTTGAAAAAAAAAATTTCCTTAATATCAATTTTTAATTGTTTATAATCGTTTTTTTATATTTCTATTGTTTAAATAATTAGTTAATAATTGACTCCTTATGGATAACAAAAAACAATTTTTTCATCAACAATTCCATTGTTTATTAACTTACCAATTTGTTATAAACAAATTTTTAACTTTGTTAGATTTTTTTTTCTGAAACTTCTGAAATTTACAAAAACAACCATATACATTGAAGTATAAAAAAAAAAAATCCCAATTTTTCCCAATTCCAATTCCCAAAGTACAATAAAAAATTAGAATTTTTTTTTCTATACTTTGTTATACATGGTTGTTTTTGTAAATTTTGGAAGTTTCAGAAAAAAAATCTAACAAATTGGCAAGTTAATAAACAATGGAATTGTTGATAAAAAAAAAATGTTTTTTTGTTATTTCATAGAGGACTGTCAATTATGATTTTTAGAAAAAAAAAAATCTCAACTAATTATTTAAACAATAGAAATATAAAAAAAAACGATTATAAAATTTTTACGACAATTATTTAAACATTTTTTTTCATTTACAATTAACACAGAAGTTCGAGAAAATTTTGTTAGTTAACAATCGTTTAACTTGTTGAAAAATCAACGTTAAGTAAAATTTCCAACGAAAATAAATTATTCATAGTGTTCCGAATACACCATGATTTTTTCAAATTTAAAAAAACATATTTAATACTTTAAATAAATTAATTAATGTGTCGTACTCGCTTTTGACGCCGCGCGCAACCTAAAAATGTCGCTCGGAGACCCATTTTCAGCGTTAAATTAAAATTATAAATAATGGAGATAGAGTTATGGGAGCTGGAAGTTTTTTATTGAAAATTTCCTCCTCTTTCAGAATCTTCATTTGAAATTTCTTAAATATCAATAGTTCATGACATATTAGCAAAAAACGAATTGCCATTTTTTTTCATTTTCAATTGTTTATAACTTTTGCAATTTTTTATGTGCTAATACACGCTTTTGGCACATTTTTCTAGGCGTTATTCTGGATCCAATGAGCTATCACACATAATTTTAAGAGCAGTATCTCTATTTTGGACCATTTTCAACTTGTCGAGTAGACTATTACGGATGTTATGGATTCTGTTTATAGCATCGCGACTTGTTTTGACTTTTATCGAGGGTAAGTGCTGGGGATTTTGCTTTAAAAAAAAGTGAGAAAGCATTTTGCCTGGAAATTTTACTGAGTGCGATTTGTGGTCTTATTATCTAATATTTGATAATAAGGCCGCAAATTGCAAGAGTTACATTTCCTAGAGGCAGAATGCTTGAGGAAAATTTTTAAAAATTTTGCGATAAAATCCTTAAGCAAGAATGATATCTGATGATGATATTTCCCGAATCACATTTAAAATATTTGAATTCCTAAGACCACTGAAACACGTATTCTTTTATTGGTAACAAAAACCTCAGACACCAATTTTTATGACCCTAACTTGAAAACTAACGGGACCCTTACACAAATTTCCATATATCATTTCATCCCTTTGGGGGTTGAATTTCTAAAAACACTGAAACATGTATTCCTTCATTTGGTACAAAGACCTCAAATAGCAATTTTTATAACGATATCAATGACTTTTGGTTGGAATTATCCTAAAAATGAGCGATTTTAATAAAGAAAACGAAAATAGTGATGAAGATGCTTTGCTAGAAGATGTGGAAATTGAAGCTGCAGATGCGGTGAACAGTTCATTGCCGCAGAAATCAGGGCTAAAGTATGAAAAATAATATATGGGTTTCAGAGATTGAAGACAATACAAAATGTTGTGTCTGAAAAGGTACTGTTGGCCTACTTTTCTGAAAAATCAAAGGAAAGCAAATCATCTTTATGGTCTACTATTCCATGTTGAAGGCAACGCTTCTGGTGAAAGAGTATTGTGACATTTCAAAGTAGGTCTTTATTTCATGTTTTACCAAGTTGCTACTGTTAATGTTGACAGATATTCTAAACCAGTACAATTACTCAAAAGATTAACTATTGGATACAAGCCAAAGAAGTTGAAGACGATACCTATCTTTGAGTGGGTAAAATTAACATCTGAGTGGGTAAAAATTGTTTGATTTCGCAATTTTAAATAAACTGTTACTTTGACAACGAGTTTTGAGTCGATAAAATGATAGTTGTATATATGATTTTTTCCAATACTTTGGTTTTTTAATATGAAAATGAAAATACCCTTTATTATTAACGTTTTGAAAGCACACGTATAATTTTTAGTGTTTTGTCAGTGACAGTGACATCAAGCAAAATTATTTCAGTCAATAGCAATACATACCTATAGTAGAGGAGACCGTGGGAGGTCGACCTTCACCGATCTGATAACTCGATGAGACATATTTTTCATCAAATATAATTTATAAACAAATATGTCCATGATAATTCGCCTATCGAAAAGTGTTCATAGCTATTTTTAATTGAATTAATTTTAATCAATTTTGATAACCGAATGAATTTCACCTCAACTGATAGTTTTCAACACACAGAATATGCTACCTGACCGTTGCATGTATACGAGTGCGCATGCTCGTGTACATGTGAGTGACAGTGACAGCATTTATTTACACTCGACAGTCATTTTGAACTCTTTTATATGCTTTGTAATGAACGCTTTTAACAACATAAATGTATTAAATTTTATTTTTCTATATTGAGGTTTTCTTTATTTATAATACTAAAATTTTAAAAGTAACACTCACTCTTTCCCGCTTTACGGCATTTATTTGATTTCAAATAATAAATAAATTATTCTTCATTCAATTTTAAATAAGAAATATAGATTTTCTTATCATTTTTACATTTTATAATTCAGCTTTGGAATGAAAAAAAAATTGTTGTTTTTTTTTAATTCATTCATTGATATATTAAATTATTTATTTTTGATTATTTCATAGCTGTAAGTATATATAGTGTGAAATAATACAAAAATTTGTAAATAAATGCTGTCACTGTCATCACATGTACACGAGCATGCGACTCGGATACATTCAACGGTCAGGTAGCGTGTAGTTGCTATGTTGTGTCCTGTTCTATCACACGGACCTCGGACGCTCTACTTTCTCTCTCGCACCTATCAAATAGCTAAAATTCTAAAACTCTATAGCTTGGCAATCATATTTTATGTACGATGTTTTGCAGGCAAGCCTATACGATTGGTTTTGTAATTAAATTATCTTACCTATGATATCAATTTCGATTGGTTAACAGATCGGTGTAGTTACCTATATTGACTTACCTGTTCACATCTGCTTGCCAGGTAGCCATGCACAGAAATAAGTAGGCAAGCCTACCTAGGCATATTCTGAGTGTTAAAAACTATCAGTTGAGATGAAACTCATTCGGTTATCAAAAGGTGATGAAAGAAAATTGATTAAAATTAATTCAATTAAAATAGCTATGCACTTTTTGATGGAAGTTATCAGGGATATTTGTTTATAAATTATATTTGATAAAAAATATGTCTCATCGAGTTATCAGATCGATGAAGGTCGATCTCCCACCGGCTCTTAGACTATACCAGGAAAAATTAGATGCGATTTGTATGTTGTATACCATTCGGAGAGCACATTACTCCTTGCCTAATAAGTATGGAAGAATTAAATGTCAAAGCCAGAGTTCAATATCTCACTAGTATATTTGTGTACAGGTTGCTATAAACTCAAACTCCTAGGTACCGATATAGTTTGATGATTAGAAGATCCGATTTTCATTTAGTAAATATCAGGATTGATTCTTTTAATATTCCCTTTCATAATACTTCGAAATTCGAAGGATGCTTTTCATTTTTGGCCCCTTCATACTTGAATCATATACTACCATTACTGGATCTTTCGATTACTCAATTTAAAAAAGCGTTGAAATCACAACTGATTATTTCTTAATGAAGATATTATTCATAGTCTATAGATCGTCATCTATTCACAATTCGTATATTTCCAAACAACCCGTGTGTGAATAATGTTATTAATTTATTGTCCTGTAGTTAGTAGTCTCATTATTCCTTGGAAACATATTACGTTTTTATTTTATTTAATGCATTTAATTCAATTATATTACGAAAATACATGAAGATAGCTTATGGCTAACCCTTTTTCCCTTTGTGTGTAAGATTTAATTTTTTTATACAATAAACGTTATTATTATTATTATTTGGGAGAAAAATCTAAAACTATGAAGTCGTCAACTCTGTGGTCGAAGTTTTCTATGTTAAAATCAACTTAAGCTGTTAACAAAAACACACATATAGGTGATTATCCCAAAGTGAAGGCATTTCTTAAAAGAAAAAGTGCCAGAAGAGAGAGAAGAGGTAACTAAATTTTTGCTTGACGCTGCGGATGAAAAATGTGTATTGATGAAAGTAGTTATGATTATGGATTGTCAGGCGCCTGTCGCCGGGACGAACTTTCTAAAATGACAATACCTGAATCATGAACGAAAATATAAAGAACATTTGTAGTTCCAAAAAACAATGAACACAAATTTATCACAGCTGAAATTTGCAGTACTGCACTGCGTCCTATGATAGCAGAAAACACTTGATTTTTTTCTTCAGTATAGGAATGGAAAATGTACAGTTTAAGTAGTCGGAATAAATACTTTTGCAAAAATTCCGAGTATAATTTTTTTATTTATCTTGGAATAAAACTGCATCAGAACATTCTTTTTTTCATTCACTACTAAAGAATTTCTACAACACCAGTTTTTGAACTCTTAACTCAAGGCATTCAGTTTTTCTTCGAGTTCCTCTGGATTATCAGTATTCGCTGCGATCGTTGTATCGTCTGCATACAGAACTACATGATCTGTGCTTATGTGATTGGGCATATCATTAATGAACAGAAGAAAAATTAGAGGACCCAATATAGAACTCTGCGGTACCCCAAGATCAATGTTGTACTGCTGCGACTGACAATTGTCAATTTTAACATACATCTTCCTCAGAGTCAGGGTATGATCTTAGCCATGATAGAAAGTTACCCCTGAAGCCAAGTGATTCAAGTTTTTTGCATGTGATATCTGGGTCAATAATGTCGAATGCTTTTGATAAGTCAAAGAAAACCGGAGCGACATATTTTCCTTTGTCAAGTGAGTCATAGATACACTTGAAAAAGTTGTAAAATGGACCTTCCGTTGACCTACCTGGGCAAAAACCATGTTGATATTCAGATATTATATCGAATTGATCTAGGAACGCATTTTCACATAGACAGTACTTTCGATTATCTTACCTAGCACTGTTGGGACTGTTACGGGCCTATAATTTTCTGGGATTCTGGGATGTAATAAATTAACACCTATAGCTTTAATGCTGGATGCACTGAAATGGTTACCAGTTACGAGCAGATTGTATTATATGACTATGACATTCATCTTCAAGATAACCCAGGGAGGTCAACCTGAGTATTTTAACGAATTTGTTATTTTGAATCAGAACATCCACAATTATGCCACTAGAAATAGGGTCGATTTCCATATAAATAGAACAAATCTGAAAATGGCGATGAATTCTCTGGTCTTTAAAGGTTTAGAATCTTATAATAGACTTCCACAAATGATAAAAAATGCAAGATCAGTAACAATGTTTAAACACAAACTAATTGAACACATCAGAAATCAACCCAATGTTGTTTAGGAGGAAGACAATATTAGTTCTATATTCATGTAAGATATATATTCATGTGAATTCTTCTTGATTTTAGATTTTAAATTTTAAATACTTTACTGATGTAATTCTTTTATATAGATACTTACATATTAATAGTAGTGTTGGTCTTAGGGCCATATAAGGAGTGTAAATGTTTTTATTAGTGTATATTAGGGATTCCTATTTAAATAAACTACTTACTATAGATCAAAAATCAGTGTTACCGATACAATTTTCAGTTTGTCTGGGAACTCACCAGTTTCAATTGAAAGATTTATCAAAAATGCTAATGGTTCGCAGATTAAATCTCTAATGTTCTTTATTATTTTTGTTGATATGCAGTCTACTCCCACAGAGTTTGTGTTCTTGAGGTTAGAAATGATTTCCAGTACGTCACAAGGATGAACTGGAGTAAAATAAAAAGTATGATCTACATGCATAGTGGTGTAGTCATTGAACGATGTTGACTCAAAGTTTGCATTTATTGAATAAAAGCTTGTCTATAAAAAGGTTTTTTTATTAATTATTTTCAGATATCCTTTTCCGAAAATTGACCTTTTTGTACCCAAATTGTTTTTCGCACCATTCAAATGATCAGGTATAGAGACAGAAATAGTTGGATTCGACCTTTTTTTTAAACCAAAATTGGCAACTTACCCATTGCTGAACTTCTCGGTTAGCAAACTACTTACTGAATACGATATGGCTGTTTGTTGTTAATAATATTTAACACAAAATAGAACGACCAGAAAAAACGATAATCGTAAACACACATTGTAATTGTTTCCATTCGTTTTAATTTTTTTTATCTTTTCCAGGGGAAGGGAGACAATTGTTTCGACTGAACTGTTTTATCTTAAACAAATAAATTGGGTAATTATTTTATTTTGCGATATCCGTAACAGGTGAATAGTCTATTATACAGAATGCAAAAAATACATGAATATCTTCCAAAAAGAGTACAAATGGAAGAAAACGAAATGTTCTGTCTGATTACCTCATTTCTGTCCTTAATTCTTTTTTGAGGAGTGAGACTGCGGGAGCCAACGAATCTTTCGAATTATTCTATGCTATTTTCAACTCCTGTTTCAAAAAAGCATTAACCCCGAAAAAAGTATCTCTCGTACAGGAAAATAATTTCAATTACCACTGGCATGAAAATTTCGTGCAAAAATAAATGTTGAATTAAAAAAAACGCACAAACAATCCCCACATACTGACATATGCCGGTTGACAATGGGACTAGGGCCATGCTCATATCTCCTTCACTTATCAACAGATTTGAAGGAAATTTTGTATATAGATATGAGACACAATTTCGGATTGACAGACATATGAAAACAAAATGGCCGACTCCCGGTTTCGGCGGAATAACCACTAACTTCGATTTTTCAAATGGAACACCCTGTATGTTCGATGTTTTTCGGATTCTATGGCTCAAATTACATACGGAATTGTTGCCAAATTTTTATTTTACAATAAAAAAAACTCACTTTTTTTATTCCAGGAGGCCTTGATCAGGTTAAAATCTATACTAATTTACATCAGTAACTCATAGTAATAGTCATTTCATCGATAAGATCAATAACAAATCCTACAGCAGGAATTGAAATTCGCATTTTTAACGTAAAAATATTTTTTTTTCAAATGGTACCTACCGGGGGCCATCTTGCCATTCGATAGAGAATTTGATTACCAATTCAACGATATACATTTTGTACCACTTTCTTTTTGTTCAAAACGTAGAGAGTCATCTAACAAAATGAAATCAATCTGAAAAAATTGGTAGGTAACATGACATCTATTCAAACTTTACTTCAGAATGGTAACAATGAATTACCAAAAACAATCGATAAACAATATATAATGACCATAAACCCATTACAGAAAAAATAACTTTAATATAATCAAACTGTTTGAATAAATCTAACGACTGAAACAGTGGAACATTCAACGTATAAATTATTACTCACAATACCATTATCCTGTTTTGAATAGAAGAGTTTCCCAACCATCGAAATGTCATTTCATTTATTAATGATCAATGATATGTTCGAAGTGTTGCCCGTTTTCCCTAACACATAGACTAGTTCTATTTATTGTACACCTCATCACATTTATCAGTTCGTGAGCAGAAGAAAATTTCATGGACTGGTCTATAATATATACAAATATAGCATCGTTATCTGCAGAATATGATGATTCCATTAGCTTCATCTAAACCACCCATCCTTCAATCATAATGATCTCAGAAACTTGGTTGAATATAGACATACCTGATTCGATGGTTAATTTAATTTATAGGTCTGATAGACCTGACAGACCTGGTGGAGGAGTTTGCGTATATATCCATGATAACATTACCAAAAATTTTGTAGTTGCAAACATTTCTTTCCAATGTAATAACATTGAAACAATAACTCTTTCATTGACCTCTGAGGCATTCTGCCTTGTACTAGCTTGTATATATAGACCACCAAAATCAAACATTCAAGACACTTTCCTATTGATTGAACAAATAGACAATTTAACGAAAACTACAAGAACTTAATTATTTTCGGTGACTTCAACTTTCCCGAAATAACATGGCCACTGGTACAATATACTTATACTGATGAATGTACAACAGCCTTCACCGAGCTATTATTAAATACAAACCTGAGTCAGTTGATTGATGCTCCCACAAGATATAGAAATATTCAAACCCCATCAACTTTAGACCTGCTGCTCACGGACGATCCAGAATTGTTCTCAGACATCATTTATCTGCCACCAATAGGATAATCATGTAGTTCTCAGTACATCAATCCAAATCATCACGGAATCAACTCAAAGCCAACCAAGAAAAATCAAAAAGTATATTGACTTTCACAAAGTAAATGAAGCACTCGCAAATATAAACTGGGACGTTTTACTGAGTGGAGATAACATCGATACCGTATGGAAGAACTTCCATAACACAACTAATACAATATTAGAACAAAATACATCCCTCAGAACTGTTGCAGAAAATAGACTCAAGCCATGGATCAATGACAATATCCTCACACAGATGAAGCAAAAACTCTCATTATGGAAAATATTTAAAAGAACGAGAAACGTTGACAATTACCACGCTCACAGACGTTCCTCAAATGCTCTATCTGAAGCCATAAAGAACGCTAAGATCTGATACGAAGTAGACCTATCAAAATTCGAAAACTCTAAAAAACTCCACAAGTACATAAGATCACACCTCAGTTCTAGAGTTAGTATACCCATGGTTAGGAGGGCAGATGGTGATATAAGCAAGGATAACAGGGAAGTAGTGGGAATAATGGCGAGTACTTCTACAACATCTTTCAATATCGAACCTGAACTACCGAGCACAGTTACTATTAACTCTGTATGCAACCAGGACAACCTTTCCAGTAAACATTTCCCACCAGCAAAAATCCGTGAAATAATTGAGAAACCAAGTCGTCTTCCTCAGTAGGCCTTGGTGGTATCACTGCCCTGTGTTTGAAAAGATGCAGAGAAAATATGATTCATCCGCTCAGTATAATTATGAACCGTTCGTTCGAAAACTCCTGTGTACCAAGTAGCTGGTGTTGAAATTACTATTTCACGAAGAAAAAATATATTTGTCTGAATGATTTTATTTTTTAATCGACAACACAAATATGACATACAACAACTATGATATATAAACACAAATATACAAAGTGATTTCTTCATATTGTTTCCAACACCCCTTCTCAATCTGAAGAAATCAAACCCATCATTTCTCTGAATTTTCTTATCTTGTTAACTTCCAATGGTTTCGTCAGTATATCAGCAACCATTTCATTAGTGGGGCAATATTCAAAAATATTTCATTCTTTTCTTCATTTCTTTGGCATATTGTATTTTGTATCTATGTGCTTGGTTCTGTCATTTATTCTTTCTGAATCTAACATCTTTATACAACTTTGATTGTCTTCAAACATTTTTTTTTCTATCACTTCTTTCCGAAATCTTTCAACAATTGCTTGCCACATTGCTTCTTGACATGCTTCTGATGAAGCTATGACTTCTGCTTCTGTTGATGAAAGTGATACACAGTCTTGTTTCTTGCTTCTAGCTCACCAATCCACCGCTTACTTGAATAAATATCCAGTATTTGATTTTCTATCTCGTGTGTCTCCACCCCAATCTGACAAACCATGGAAATATTTTCAAAATACCACGTTTTCCCAATTGCATTATCATATCTCGTGTACCTTTGAGGATCTCAAAATGCGTTTCACTTCTGTCCAACCTCTTTCTGTTGGCTGACTCACTTTTCTACTCAAGAGGTACTCACTGATATGTCTGCTTGTGTTTCAGCTAACAGTGCTCCGATATGGTTTTCTATATTTTTCAGAAATTTCCAAGAAATTTATCTTTACTTTAGTATCCTGTATCCAAAGGAATTTGACACTTTGGCATCTGTCATATCAAAAGTTTTCAAAATTTTATTTATGTAAGTCAATTGGAAATATTAAAATCCCATTTTCTTGTCGCCTTACTTGTATTCGGAGGAAATATTTATGTTTCCTAAGCAATGTATTTGAAACACATTTTTTAACTGTTCGTAGATTTCTTCTATGTATTTTTTCTTTCTTTGAGCAATCATACATCATCCACGTATGTTAGAATGTATATTTTGTTACCTTCTTTTTCTTTCATATATAAACATGGTTCAGCGCTTTCCTTCTAAAACCATACTTTTGGGTATTTCATCTAACAGCATATTCCAAAACTCGGCCGCTTGCTTCAGACCATAAATGCTCTTGTGAAGTTTGCATACCAAATTCTCTTGACCTTCCTTTATGAATCCTTCTGTTTGTTCCATATAAATAGTTTCAGATAATTGCCGTTTAGAAATGCTGTTTTTGACATCAGCAATGACGAACAATTAGATTATTTTGGCCAGCGATCACCATCAAAATACGAAATTCACTTGTTTGACAACTGGTGCAAACACTTCATCATAGTCATCTCCATATTTTTTGTGAATAACCTTTTGCGACTATCCTAGCTTTGTATCTCACAATGGCTCCGTTTTCATCCGTTTTCAATTTGTATATCCATTTGCAGCCTACAATATTTTTTATTCACAGGGGAATGCACAGGTGACCACGTATCATGTTCTTCCTTGAATGGATTTCATCGAGCATGGCATTTTTCAGTGACTTTTGTCACTTCTAGAAATTGCTTCATTGTAATTTTTCGGTTCTTCCGTCATCTTTCCATGCATTTTACTGTTTTCAAACAGAAATCTTCAATTCTCTGGTAATTTCCTTTAGTTTTCCTTTTTGATCTTCTCAATTCTTCTGATGTGTTTTTTGGATATGTCAAGTCATTTTCCGACTTCAAAGTTATTACTTTCTTCAGCTTTTTATTTTTTATTGTTGTCGTCTTCCAATTAAAATTCTACTTCATTCTCCTTTTATTTTTTTCTGCACGTTTGCTTCCTCCTTTTCGTTTTCCTTCTCGATATATATGTTATTACTGTGGCATTTTCAATGAAGTGAACATCCTTGCTGATTATTATATTATTTGTTTTCTTTTCTAGTAATCTGTAAGCCTTTGAACCTTCTTTTCTTACCCACAAAGACATATTGATTTGATTTTTCATCAAGTTTCCGTCTCTTTTGGTTCGGTACCAATGCATATACTAAGCTTAATGATTTTAATATGGTTCAATGAAGGATTCTTTCCCATCCATAATGTAAAGGTAAATTTTCATTATTTCCTTTTGTTGGCAAACGATTCTGTAAATAATTTGTGTTGACACTGCTTCGCCCCAATATTCATTTCCTAAATTTGCATCGAACAACACAACGAGCCATTTCTGTTAATGAGCGATTTTTCCTTTCAACAACGCCGTTCTGCTGTGGTGAATATGGTGCAGAGAGTTGTAATTCAATTCCTTCATTTTTGAAAAATTCTTTCAGATCTTTATTTACGAATTCTCCTCCTTGATCTGAACGGAATTTCTTTGGTTTCATATTGAATTGATTCTCCACTTGTCTCACATATTCTTTGATTTTTTTATAGATATCATTTTTCTTCTCCAGTAGATATATCTGGGTATAACGGCTGAAATCATCAATCAAAGTAAGAATGTACTTTTTTTATTTCCTGGGGTGACTGTTTGCATAGGTCCACAAACATCTGCATGAATAAGATCTAATATCTTTGTCGTTTTGGTATGAGAATTCTTAGAAAAGGTAATTTTGCCATTTTTCGTCTAAAAGCAACAAATCGCAGGTCAATTTTTTCGTTGCATTCTTTCAATTTTACCTTCTATTTCAAAGTTCTGTAACAACCTTTCTCATTGCTACTGGATCCCGATGTCCAAATCTTCGATGCCAACTATGAATACATGCACAAAGTTCCTTATCCCACACTGAATAAGCTTTTCGGGTGATTGAAGTTTGTATAAGTTTTTCTCAAGTTTTGCAACAGCATATAATTTTTGTTCTTCCTGACCTTACAGGTTCCATCACAAAGGTTATTTCAATTTCTGTTTTTCCAATTTGCTTAAAGATATTAGACCATTTTCGAGTTGTGGAACTACAACACATCTTTTGATTGGTATTTCTAATATTCCATCCCCTACGAGACATTCTAAAATTCCTTCACCAACCCTTCCGCCTTCAACTTCTTTCCGTCAGCTAACTGAATTTCTTTTTGTAGTGTCATATATTTTTGTGAAGAATTCTCTATTGTTCGTCATATGGCAAGTACATCCTGAATCCGCCTATTCATTTTTATGAGTAAATATTCCATCAAATTTATTGAACATCGTGGATTCGTAATGTTCATTCTCCCTTTTCTTCGGTTTCTTGAACATTGTTTTTGCTTTGAAGTTCCCCCTCTTCATTGCTGATTTCTTATGAAAATAACAGTCACGTTTTAAATGACCTTCTTTATTACAATGAAAACATTTAACTTTTGCCTTGTTGATGTTTGTTTTTTCCCCTTTTCTTCGCCATTTTCTTCGAATTTACCTCTTTTTTCCCTTTCTATCTCCTGTGGGTTTTTTTTTACTTCTAACGTCAAGTCTCTTCCTTTTGACTATCTAGGGGTCACTAAAGGGTTTGTGGCCATCTGGTACACTACTGGGGCAGGAAAGGGCACAATTAAATTTCTCCCAATTTTTCTCCTATGGGGTTAATTGATGAACATAATCCACCATCAATGTTGAATGTTCTTCCATATTTCCCCCTTCGGTAATCTTGCTTTAATTTCTTTGGGGCTTTGCTTGTCAGGGGGATTTTTTTTATAGTAATTCTTTAGTGAATTCAGGCTTCTCTTGCTTTTAGGTTGCATTTTTTTTACGTGGGGCCACCTGGTTATCTTTATCAATAGTCCTATTTTAGCTTTGGCTTTACTGCCCTCTTTTCCTTCCCCGGAACTGGAAATTGGGGCCCCTTCTTCCCGATTTTCCGTCCCATAATTCTTCTCTGGTTGGAAGCGGGTCCATTTTTATTTCCTCTTGGATCCATTCGTTTTACTTAAACTAAACCTTTAAATCAGACCTTTCCTGTCTTTGGCGGATATATCCTTATATACCTTATTTGGGATATTTTTTTCTGGGTGGGCCCAAACCTGTTGAAAAACTTTCACGGAAAAAAATATTTGTCTGAAAAAGATTTTATTTTTAATCGACAACACAAATAGACTACAACAACTATGATATATAAACACAAATTAAAGTTTCTTCATTTTTGTTTCCAACAATGGAACATCTTCCACCGATTTTCGAAAAGGGTAAAAGCTAGACCCAATTAACCACATTACCTCCGTGGTTTTTAAAACATGGAATCTTTGTGATGGCTAAGGAAACTTTCCGCTGCATCGGAAATAATTCCCCCAACGGGAAAAATGGATTTGTTTCGGGTCAATCGGTCCCAAATCTGTTGGGGGTTTTGGATGACCGGTCAAAAAGAAAAATAATGCTCCTTAGAATTATATATCTTGACTTTTTTTAAAAGCCTTTGATTGTCCCCAGGAAAATACTTTTGTTTTAACTGGGGAAATTTTTTGGCATGCGTGGACTTCTACTAAAGTGGATCCAGGTTTTTTTACCCAAAAAATAAAATTTTGTGTTCGGATTGATGATTGTTTTCAATCCCATATCCTTACTGATGGAATCCCAAGGATCTGTAAATTGCTCCGTTGTTTTTTTTTGTGTCATACATCAGATTTATCAATGTTCTTGAGTCAACCTGTCCTTTCTAAACCATGACACAAAAATCTACAATGACCCAAAATAACCAAGAGGTTTCAAAATGACCTAATCCTTTTTTACAACGGGAAAAAATAATCCAAGAAAAATTATACTCTAAACGATGAGCAATTAGTCGAAGTTAAATATCCTTTTATCTTGGAGTTACCATCCTTTATTAACATAGTCCCCATTTTTTCAAATACATAAAACGAGCAAATACAAA
>JAFIRS010007883.1:0-21104 GCA_018342105.1 Gonioctena quinquepunctata | reverse complement strand
TTTTTGGGCAAGATACAAGGAGAATAAACTGGTATTTGCTGTTACTAACACAAGAGATAAGGGATTTTTGATCAACACAAAGAACAAAATTGACAAATTATCAAAAACTAGCTGACTCGATAGACGTCGTCCTTTTCCCCTTTTATTTTTGTCCTAAAAACTTTCGTCCGCGTAAATTTATTTTTTCTAGGTTATGCCTGTGACTCTGCCCGCTTCCCTTTATTATTTTATTTTTCCCGTTATTCCCGTTTTTTATCCCGTTATGCTGTTATCCCATTATCCCGTTATTGATGGCTAAAAAATACTTCAATTTTCATGGGATCATTTGAACGGTATAGAAGTTGATCGCTGCAGCGCGTCTAGTGCAATTAAAGTAAAATAGATAGTATACAATCTTCCTCCATGGAAAATACCATGGAAAACACTTACATTCAAAAAAAGGATCAATAAAATATATCGTTCCTATCGTTGTTATCATCAAGGTACATTAAAAAAATGGAATGAATGAGCACATAAACAAACATGAACATTCCGCTTTTGTCCATCCCCCAAAAGTCAACAAACAACTTCATTTCCCAATAGAAATTCCCCAATGTTGCATTAGATCATATTAAAGAACTACAATAGATTGGATTTTTCTGCTGGAAAGGAAAAGATTTTGTAGTCGTTAATCTTGAAAAATACAGATTTTACTATTTCTATTCGTTCAAAAACAAAAAAAAAATGATTTAAAACCTAGTTAGTGCATTGTCTTTTTTCTTTTGTATACGCATTGTTACGTCTTTATCCATTTCAATTTTTTAACCATTATGAATATCTACATTTTATGGACCTATTTTCGGAAAAAGTACGCCTTTTCCCCTCAGCGCTTTAGAACGAATCGTAGATAGTACACCCACATAGTTTCAGCAAATTAATTTACTTTCCCAATTCTACGCTTAATCTAAAACCAACTCTTCATGTGTCGCTAAATATCCTCGAGAATATCGCAATCGCTGCATAAGATTGATTCGATGCATTAAACATTAGATTGCATGGAGATAAATAAGGTGAAAGTTAGGATTATGAAGATATCATTCCTCTGAATGCCTTACAACTCACAAAGGATCATTGTTTCGTCAACGGTAGTTTGAGATCGATATCTGTCCGGTAAGGCATATTGTTAGAATGGACAGATGAAAATATACATAATTTGTATTTGTAAAGTAGTTATAAGCTTCCGTGTGTCCGGTTATTCAACAGCCTTTCAATAGTTACAGAATATCACGATATGGAACTCAGAAATGTCAAAATGTTAGCAAACTATACTTAACTATACATACCTTTTGAAGCTGAAAATAAAGCAGTAGTTTTTTTATCGAACAAAACTAAATACAAAACAACTTAACTTTCTACGATTCCAACGATGTTTTTCTAAAATGTAGCTCCAACATTGTAAAATCATTCCCTGACTTACTTATATCTTAATTAGTGAATGTTTCTTCTCCTGATTCCTCTTTTTCTTGGTCTCTGTTACTGTGATGAATATAGGAAACTATCAATCAAATCATTGAAAATTCAGCTTCTCCTGATATCCATAGGATCAATAGCAAAATTATAAAGGAATTCAATATATAAATATTACTCATATCTCTAACTAGCTTGTTTATAATACACGTTTATTAGAAATAAAAAAGGTACATATGAAAGGTACATAAACATAATCAGTAGTAAATAAACATGTGTAATCCACTATAGGCGGGGCCTGTGCGTGGATAAAATGAGGTTACATTTATATAAATACTTGTATAAGAGTATAAAAACAAAAATGAATATGAAATATAAATGTAAAGGTAGATAGGTATAAAAGATGTGTATATATTTGATGAGGTATGTTAAAATATGAGGTTAAAATATGAGGTAAGTATCAGGTTTTTCTGTATGGCATGATTAGTCAATAAGACTATGAATTGTTGTTCTGGGCAATGATAAAATATACAATTTCAGGTTATACTTGAATGTAGTTGGCCTTGAAATATTTTGAATTTCAGCTGGGAGACATTGGTATAGTTTGGGACTCAAATATTCAGACTTTTTTGTCCTTTGACTTTCTCATAAAAGAAGTCGAGTATGTGAGTTGTTTGTTCCTTTGTATTATATTGATATTTCGGGTTCTTTAAGTCGTGCTTAGAATTATGTTGTTTGATGTTGCTACGTAAAAGAATAGTTGCCTTGGATCCATAATATTAATTTCATTGAATAATCTATCTGATGAATACTTTATATCTTTGTTGAATATAATTTTAAGTAGGCGCTTTTGAACAATGATTAATTTTCCAGGTGAGACTTACTTACACCTCCCATGCTAATATTCCATACACAATATGTGGTTCCACCAATGCCTGATATATCGTTCTCATTGCTTTGAAACCTAGAATATCTTTAACATTTTTGAGTTTATAAATTAAAACTGTATTTTCTTAGTGACGTATTCGATATGTTTATTCCATTTTCAGGTTATTGTTCTATCATTAACAAGGTATTTGATCTTATTACAGCTGCATATTGAGATGTCTTCAGTGATTCGTAGGCTATCATAAGAAGGAATACTTCTCTTATCAATATGTATGGGTAGAAAAATGTTTTTTTAAGTTAATTGTTAAAAGTCTATAGTTGAAAAAAGGCTTGAATATTACGGATATCATTTTCTGCTTGAATTTTTAAGTGATAGCCAGTCTTCATGACTGTAGAAAATTGCAGTATCATCCGCATAAGTGATAATTTGACCACTAGTGTTTATTCTGAATAGATCATTCAAATATATATTGAACAAAAGTGGTCCCAAAACAGTTCCTGAGGTACACCATATTCTATTCTTTGAAAATTGCTCCTCACCATCTTCAGTTCAACACATTGAAATCTATTGGAAAGATAACTTTCGAATAATCTTAAGGCCACTCTCTTATGCCGATGTTTTCCAAGCATTCCACAAGCAAGTCATGACTGACCGTATCGAATGCCTTTGAAAGGTCTATAAATACACATGAGAGGGTTTTCCTGCATCTAAGGCATTATACATCTTTGTTGTAAGGGCGAGGATTGCATCTTGGGTTGATACTCCTTCTTTGAACCCGTATTGGTTGGCGGAGATGATTTTATTTTCTCAAGATATTTAGTAAGTCTTATTTTTATGATTTTTCCAGTATTTTAGCAATAGTGGTTATTAATGAGATTGGTCTGTAGTTTATGACATCCCTCCTATTACCTGTTTTGAAAATTGGTTTGATCACTGACTTTTGAAGATGCTTGGGAAATGTCCTTGCTGGAGGCACTATTAAATATGTGAGACAGTGGTTCTTTGATCATCGGTGATAATAATTTTATTGTTTCGGCTTTCATTCTCAATACCTGGTGCTTTCTTGTCTTTGAGCGATAAAATAATATCATTTATTTCATCAGCGTTGGTAGCATTCAAAAACATTGAGAACAATGGATTATTTTTTCTTAGGAGGTTGAAAATTGGGATCCTTGTCGATTGTATTTGCAAGTTTTCCACCCTATTTGTATGTAATGTTCGTTGAATATATCAGCAATAGATTTGGTATCTGAAATTTTTTTCTCCATTATGTTCGATTAAATTAATATCTTGAGGTTTCGAATTATTTTGTGGATAAAGTTCATTGATAGTGGTCCATACATTTTACTATTTTTATCATTCTGTTCGATTTTGTTGCGATAATAGTTGATTTTGTTATTCTCAAAAGCTGTCTCAATTGATTTTTGTACCGAGTATAGTTTTTTTTTCAATTCCACATTTTCAGGTTCATTAAGAAGTTTCTGATACATTTTATCTCGTCTATTGATAGATTTTATGAGTCCATTGGTAATCCATGTTCTACGTTTTGGATTTTGTATCTGTGCAGTTTCCTATCTCAGTATTCAGAATATCAATGAAAATATTTGCAGTTTCTGCATCTTCCGTTTCATAAACGGCATTCCAGCGACATTTTGTAGTCTCCTGTTAGTTGTTATAATTGATTTTGTTATGACTAAAGAATTTGTTTGTGGGATTGCTTGTTTATATTATTTTCATATATAATTTGTAGGAAAGTCGTAATGATCGGTAGCATTTGTTTTGATTATAAAGGGTAGAAGAAGTTCGGAATCTGCATAAGTTTTCACAAATATATGGTCTAGGCATGATTTACTTTGAGTTGTTACTCGAGTATATTTATTAATGGTCGACACAAATCCATACCGCATGATAGTTATGTATTCCGTTCTCACTATGCTGTCGTCTTTGATGTTAATATTGATGTCGCCAAGAAATATGGTATAATCCGAATTTATGATAATGTTTTCCAACATATTTCTTGTGTTTTCTAAGAACATGTCTATACAGGAGTTTGGTGGTCTATATCCTGCTATCACGTGAATCGTTTTGGTCATGTGCTTTAACTTTACCGAGAGAAATTTTAAATTATTAGAAAATTGCACAGTGTCATATGAGTAATGCAAGTCAGACTTGATGTATATTACTGTACCATCATTTTGGTTATAGCAGCTATTATTATAAATTAGGTCATACTCTGCTAGGTTATACATTTCAGATCAACCAACTCTCTCGTTTCTGTTAATACAATGCATTCGGTAGTTGTGTAAGTTGATTCAAGTAACACTGTAGCTGATTCAAGTTTTATTCAAGCTTCTGATATTTTTTGTGTAAAATTTTAAAATTTGGATTGTTGCTATTAATTTTAGAACATTATTACATTCATAAAAATCTGATACTTCCTCTGTTTCGATTTCCTTTGCGTCGAAATCGCGGATATACTGATCCATGGGGATGTCAATTAGAAATTATATAATTAAAACAATATTTATATGTATCAGAAATAGAAACGAACACTTGATCAAATCAATTTTCATTACTGGCCACTTTCCAAAAAAGGAGATTAATCGTTGAACGATAATTATAGACCAATCGCTATAATATTTCTTTTTAATAATTGAAAAACTGATTGAAAAAAGAATCATCAGATATTTCGAGAGCAAAAACTGTTTCTTTTAATATCAGTTTGGTTTTCGAGAAAATGTATCGACCACGGATGCCGCTATGAGTGCTTCGACCTTCGAGAAGCTATCATATTATCGTCTAGTTTTTTATAACAATGAGTTGCCTGAGCTGAGACCTGTTAGCCTAGGTGTTTGTGATTTATATCAACGATTTTCTCAACTGTATAACTAAGTTATAATGTTTTATTTGCCAACGATACATCTTTGATATATTCTTGTTGCAGTTACTCTTCTTGATAATTCAAACTGAAAAATCAAAACTAAATTGTGGTGACACTGAACCAGAATTTAGTTTTGATTTTTTCAGTGAACATTGACAAATCTCAAAACTTAAATATTTTCATAGGTAACCCTTCGCCTGAAATTCAAAGTGTCAAATTTGGGTTTACTTCATATAAAAGTTGCCACATTTCATATTTAAGTAGTTAAAGTGTCGAGTGCTTCTGTTGAACACTGGGCTACAGGGTGTTGGGAAAACCACACACCTGACTACTAATGTTGACGACTGACTACGGGGTGTTGTGATTTAACCCACCACACCTGTAGTACCAGACGTTATTCGTTAGATTGGAAAAACGGTATTAAGAGCAATCGCTCTGTCTGAAGAAGGTCGATACTGAAACTAGGTCTGGAGCGGCTCAGATTGATTTCATTTCTCTAATGAACATGGGCTGTTTATTCAGGAAGTACTACCGTTCAGAAAGATTCGAAAGGTTATTCATAAAAGAAAATAAATAAAGGACTGCACTCATAAAATGTTAAAAATGTATATATATATTTAATAAAACTTCAACAATTCTTCCAAATCGTCTATGGACGAAGGATAGACAATAATATTCATACAATGCAAACTAATGTAGCGTATTGGCAGATAATTCTGCAATGGGCTTCTCAATAGAAATACTTTTACTAAAAGAAATCTTGCAATCAAGTGCTGCAAACGACTAACAATAATTTCTTTTCGAAAACTTGGTGATCTTGAAAACTATTGACATACTTTATAGACACATACACATTTTAATGGGTTGGGTTTTGCCATAAACATAAATCAGAAAACAAACATGAGACTCACCCTGTTTAACACTTATTCACTGGATGTAGTTTTAAAAGGCAATTAGATTAGACTTTATTATTCGTTTTCTCCCGCGTCAATCGGTTATTCTAATTAATTCGTCCGGTATATTCGTATACAGTTAAGGTTTTTCTAAGTGATCGTGAACCATTGAATTGCCGAAACCGTTATTATCTCTGTTTTGGAAGCTTTACAATTTGTGGAAACTATACTGTTCACTCGTGTTTTACTAGGAGCTGCAATACTTGATTTGAATCGGCTGAGTTTCTATGTTTGCTGGAAGTTAACTCACCGGTTTGGAAACTCTCATTATTATTGCACGATACTGTAATTAGACTGACTTTTTAACCTAACTTTTGCGAATGGATATTCTCGTGTTCACTGTGGAATACCAAATCGAACTACCTATTGTTGACATGAACTCACGCTTTTATATGATCTTCAACCGGGAGCTTATTAGGCGGGGCTTAGTGTGTTTATGTGCCGTGACATCGTAAAACTGATAAGGGTCACCCGTTCTCGCTTAATTATGTTATAATTGGATAATATATTTACGGTAGCTGTCGCTCTATCGCGGAATTAATGACCCCATGTTTATCGAATTTGGACGGTTGTTTGAAATATGGATATGTTTTTGTTTCGGTAGTAAATAAAACTGAGTTTCTTATCTCGCTGGGAATGTACCCAGTAGCAATCAATAATCGTTGTTTACGCTTCTAGTTGAATGATTTATGCGTCCGGTCTACAAGGGATATTTCTTGGTAATTATTTTTAAAAGCATTTTATTTGTCTCCCGATAACAACGTATGGTTTTACGATCGTATGCTTATCAGCTGTTTCAGTCTAGCAGGTGGTCCATATTGACCTTTACTGTTTATCAAGAATATTACGTTGTTTTGTATCGTAGAAAAATTTCTCTGTGTTTACGTGGCATAACATTTCGTCCCAACCCTCTACAAAAAAGATTTGACAAACTCAATTTTTTTTTTTTTCAAAATAACATCACTTTCACCAACAATAAGCAAAAATGTTTTAACTTGCTGTAGTGTAATCCTATTCTAGCGACAAATTTTATAAGTCTTACTTTGACAATTACAATGGACTACGGTTTACATCTTCTAGAGGATAATTATACTCTATTACCAAAGTTATTAACCTCACTTCTCAGTACTTAATTCTAATTTTTTTAAAATAACATGCAAATAATCATGCAAACACACAATAAAGTCTTTTCGTCCATGGGGTAATTTCCATACTGTAAGGGTATGTACTCGCCTTCTTCAACGGGGGATTTTCTCACTTCTATTCCGGTGGGCATCAATTTAACCTATCCGTTGGATCCTCTGGGAATTTTTTCTGCTACGCGCTGGTTGGCTAAGGGTACGTATCAGCGGTACGGGACTATTTGTTCCTTCTTTATCTTCTCTAACCATCTGGCTTTTGGGGATTTTAGGGCCTTCCATACAATTTTCGAGTCAGTGATCCGTGATATGTAGTCGGTATCGGGAGCTAGACAGATAACACAGCCTGTGTTTTCTGTTTCAGTGGCAAGTGCATTCGTTGGCGTAATGTTGTAAATGGTGTTCGGTTTCCGGTGGTCAAACGGTGGTAATTCATTCGTTTAAAAATCTTCGTTCCTGGGACGCCTATTTTGTGCGGTACCATTAACACAGGTGATTTGCTTGGTGAATGGTGTTTACTGAATTCTGTGCGGAGTGCTTGACCTCAAACCACACTGTGAATTCGCAATGCTCTATAATCTGCTGGTCTCATCATTTCGCTTCGCCATGCTGGATTGTCCACTGCTGTTTGTTCAGAGATATTTTCTTGGGTTTCAACAATAATAGTCCACGATATTCCTGTCAAAACCTCCCCTATATGCGCGGTTAGTAAATTTTATCAATATTTTTACTTAGGTACTGTACAATTGTAAACGTCGCGATGTTCTAGTGTGAATATTCTACAAATCCGTAAACACATTTTCCGAACATCGTGATTATATTATTTATCTGTATTAGGTAACTCGGCGATTCGATATTCTATAACTGTTTCTATTTGCATTAATTTTCATAACATATCGCGTTTGTGGTTTGTATAGTCTGTAATCCGTACAGTGTTTCATTTCAGTTCTTTCGTCCATTCTTCGTTTTTTCTATGACCTGTAATGAACTATATCCGTCTCAAAATAGCTTTGCTTGAATTTCCCGGGGAATTTACTGTCGTTATTTTACATCAAAACCCTTGATAAAATTGTCCCTGTTCGCGTTTCACGTTGTCAGTTGATTCTTTATATATTTTTTTCAGTTTGGTAATGAACTATATCCGTCTCAAAATAGCTTTGCTTGAATTTCCCGGGTCATTTCATTAAGGTATCGGTAGATTTCGTATTTTTATTCATTCCAATTTTTACAAATTCCTCGTAGCTATAAATATGTTTTGGCAAATTAACCTTCAGGGATTTTTTTCAATTTTTCTGCGTCTTTGCAGTCGCTAAAACTATAATAATTACCATACATATATACGTTCCTACATTCTGGTGCATACTAAAATTTTCTTGTTTACTGATATTTAACTGATTGAACCAAATTTTTTCATGGGTGTCATTTGAACAGTGCCGCGTGTCATGGGTTGTGTAAGGGGGAATTTATGTTCAGAAATGCTTTCTTCATTTTCTTTGGACATTTCACTTGGCTGACATTTTTCTATATTTTCGGCATTAACTATTGGTAATTCATCTGGCATATTTTCTTTAGTTTGTACTAAAACTTGATCTAATTTTACCTCATTTTCTTGTGTCGCTTGTCGAACGCTTCCATTCATATACTTGTTGAATCGATCATCGTTTATTATTTGACTCTCTGTTTCTTTCACTGGTTGGAGTTCAAAATAAGTCGCTTGTCGAACGCTTCCATTCATATACTTGTTGAATCGATCATTAGATTTTCCTTTCTGTCTGGCTAAAGTTCTAATCTTTTCACTTCGGGGTTAATTTCTTTCTTTACTATCTATATTAAAATCTTCTCCTATGCTTCGTTTTCTCGGGTTAAAATCCATTTTCTGCAATACTTCGTAATTTCGTATCTTCGGAGTTCACTATACTTTTGCTTGAACTTTACATACATTCAAAAAATCTGGGCGGTAGGATTTTTTGTCCTTAGGCAGAAATTTTCCTCCTTGTGATTTACGACTGTAGAAAAGTCTTATCTTTGGGACCGTCATTCTAGGTGCTTGGCAGATTCCAACTTCCTGGTGGATAGAGATCTCCCTTGGGTGATTCGTAACTATCTCCAAACTATCTTCCAATGATTTACTATTTTCTACATTTATCACCTTCCTTCGATTCCTTGATGCATTAACCGTTTGCAATTTCCGTTCTCCTGAATATGTCTGGCTACTTCCTGGAATATTTTCACTTTCAAAGCTTTCATACCAACTTTTCCATTTTCTGACTATAATTTTCTTCATCCTCGCTGTAGTGCTGTATGGGCAATGTTCCGTTACATCTCTCCGTTCCTTCAGGTAGGAAATGCTCGTACCTATACGTAGGCATTCCCACTTGTCGACTGTCACTTGTGACTATCGGTCCTAATGTACAGAGTGCGTCGTCTTTCCATTTTCCATAGGTGGCACTTTTCTAAATTCCTCTTCTCTCTTGTTGCTCGTTTAAACGCATGTTTCGGCTTTTCTCTTGTTCCAGACGATTTTCCATATTCTTCAATTTCAACTATTTCTTTGCAGACTAGCGTCTCCCTTTAAATCACCAGTCGCTGACATCTTTGAAACTGTTTTTTAAACCTGGTGTCACAATTAAATCACGGTCCCTGATATCTCTATTTGATTCGAAGTTGTACGTCTCGTTTCCTGGCATGAAACTCTGTTTAAGAATACTTCGCGGATTGATTTGGGCGGGCCCTCCCTTTTCAATTCTAGTTTTCTACAGAATTCATCCAATCGTACATCATGATATTGACATCTCTTAATCGTTTTTCTACTTCTTCAAATCTCTTTTGCAACTTCCTCTGTTCGTCATCCCGATTCGTTTGGCATATGTGTTGGATTTTCTTTTTCAACTCGATAATTTCCCTGATAAATACATTTGATTTTCTCTCCAATCAATTTGCGTCATATTTTCGTAAAAAATCTACTCCCAGTGTTTTTTCAGTACTACGATGTTCATTTTCAACTATTAATGAGTTCATGTTCAATAACTTTTCCTTCCTTTACTTTGCTTGGCAATATAACCGAGCCAATATACTGAGTTAAATTTCCTTGTCTTTTTCTGAGGTGATATGGCAAATCATAATTTAATTTCATACCTCTAACAATATTAATATGAGCCACTGATACTTGAGATCTCCTATCTACGGATATATGTCTCAAAATTCCTGCTATTTCTAAATTAATAACATTTTCTGTTCATCGTCGATTAGTATATTTTCCTCTTGCCTCACTATTTAAATAGTTTTTCCCGCAGCTTTCATCTGAGGCTTGTTGAAAGCTGCCATTCATTTAAATTCCTGTTATATTTTGCCTTTTTCCATACTTTTCCCATTTTCTGTCATTTCCATAGCTATTTCCTGTTTGCTTTCTATAATTTATTCTCCTAAAATTTCCTCGTTCATTCCTGCTTCTATAGATTGAAATCTATTTTCTTTCGAATTGTTAAAAATCTGTTCTATATTTATTCATTTTCCATATTTTTTAAATCTTTTTCCTTAGCGTAGTTGGAAAACCATTTTCCTGAATCATTTAATCTCTTATTTTGAAAACTATTTCTATTTGGACATCTATATGACATATGTCCTACTTCTTGACATGTGAGGCATACGCAATTTTTCATATAACAATCTCCTGCTGTGTGACCTTTTCTGTTACAATGTGTGACAATATTATATTGCATTGAAAGTTCTGAAATTTCTATTCGGTGTATTCGTAATTTGCTCAATTAATTCTTCTTTTTCTGCTAATTTGATGGCTTCTTCTAAACTGACAGGACTTTCAGATAAAACTTTTTTTCTAACAGGATCTAACAATCCAATGGCAAATTGAACCAAAATATCCTGCTCGTATTTTTGCTCTAATACCTTGTCAATTCTATTATTTCCTGTGAGGTACCTTATCTTTGATGCACATATTTTTAATCTTATGAAAAAATGCCTAACTGATTCATTCTTTTCTTGATAACAATTCAAAATTCTTTTTTTGCTTCTCAGGTAATTTCAATTTGCTAAACTGCTTCAATAATTCCTTTTTTGATTAATTGCCAGTTGTCGGTATTTTGTAATTCATCTTCTGCTTCAATAAATAATCTAGCTATTCCTTTCAATTTTAATCTAACTATAGAACTTATTTGACTGTCTGTCCATTTTGCTACAGCTGCCAAATTCTCAATTTCACGAATAAAATCTTTGATTTCTGTTGTACCCTTATAAAAAGGTATATTATCCAAAGTGATAGTAATTGCCGGCTCATATCTAACCCTCGGCACTGTTGTCTGAGTTTCCATGATTTAATTATTTTGATAAAAATCTCCATTGATTGAAAATAAAACTTCAATTGCCTTTTCGAATACTTCCTGAGTTTTTGATCGGTATAAACGCTATATCTATTTATTTTCCCAATATCGTGTTTGCAAAATAACAACGATATTATACTAACTATTTTCACAATCTTTCTACTCATTTACTTCTGTTCAAATTAGTCTTTTTTGACTGACTGACACTTATTTGTAAAAATAAAAATAAAATATTTATTAAAAAAAAATTCAACTTCAATTTTTGTTTGACACTTTTTTTTTTCTGTGGAAAATATCATATATGCGTTAATGTACTTCCTTAATTATTACTCGCACACCTGACATCAATGTTGACACTGGGCTACAGGGTGTTGGAAAACCACACACCTGACACCAATGTTGACGACTGGACTACGGGGTGTTGTGATTAACCCACCACACCTGTATACCTTTACTTCCTTAATTATTACTCGCACACCTGACATCAATAGTACCAGACGTTATTCGTTAGGTTGGAAAAACGGTATTAAGAGCAATCGCCTGTCTGAAGAAGGTCGATACTGAAACTAGGTCTGGAGCGGCTCAGATCTGATTTCATTTCTCTTAAATACCGGAACATGGGCTGTTTATTCAGGAAGTACTACCGTTCAGAAAGATTCGAAAGGTTATTCATAAAAATAAATAAAAGGACTGCACTCATAAAATGTTAAATATGTATATATATATTTAATAAAACTTCACACAATTCTCTCAAATCGTCTATGGACGAATGATAGACCATAATTTTCATGCTTTGCAAACTAATGTAGCGTATTGGCAGCTAATTCTGCAATGGGTTTCTCAATAGAAATTCTTTTACTTAATGAAATCTTGCAATCAAGTGTTGCTAACGACTTGCAATAAGTTTCTTTTCGAAAACTTGGTGTTCTTGAAAACTATTGACATACTTTATAGACACATACACATTTTAATGGGTTGGGTTTTGCCATAAACATAAATACAGAAAACAAACATGAGATCACCTGTTTAACACTTATTCACTGGATGTAGTTTTAAAAGGGCAATTAGATTAGACTTTATTATTCGTTTTTCCCGCGTCAATCGGTTATTCTAATTAATTCGTCCGGTATATTCGTATACAGTTAAGGTTTTCTAATGATCGTGAACCATTGAAATTGCCGAAATCCCGTTATTATCTCTGTTTTGGAAGCTTTTACAATTTGTGGAAACTATACTGTTCACTCGTGTTTTTACTAGGAGCTGCAATACTTGATTTGAATCGGCTGAGTTTCTATGTTTGCTGAAGTTAACTACACCGGTTTGAAACTCTCATTATTATTGACGATACTGTAATTAGACTGACTTTTAACCTAACTTTTGCGAATGGCATATTCTCGTGTTCACTGTGGAATACCAAATCGAACTACCTATTGTGACATGAACTCACGCTTTTATATGATCTTCAACCGGGAGCTTATTAGGCGGGGCTTAGTGTTTATGTGCCGTGACATCGTAAAACTGATAAGGGTCACCCGTTCTCGCTTAATTATGTTATAATTGGAAAAATATATTTACGGTAGCTGTCGCTCTATCGCGGAATTAATGACCCCATGTTTATCGAATTTGACGGTTGTTTGAAATATGGATATGTTTTGTTTCGGTAGTAAATAAAACTGAGTTTCTTATCTCGCTGGGAATGTACCCAGTAGCAATCAATAATCGTTGTTTACGCTTCTAGTTGAATGATTTATGCGTCCGGTCTACAAGGGATATTTCTTGGTAATTATTTTTAAAAGCATTTTATTTGTCTCCCGATAACAACGTATGGTTTTACGATCGTATGCTTATCAGCTGTTTCAGTCTAGCAGGTGGTCCATATTGACCTTTACTGTTTATCAAGAATATTACGTTGTTTTGTATCGTAGAAAAATTTCTCTGTGTTTACGTGGCATAACACTTCACTTAATTGAAAATGTTATTTTTGCTCGCTGATACAGTCTTATATTCCATACCTCATTTCACTATGGGATAATTCGAGTAATGAACAATCATTCAGTTCAAATTTCTTAAACAAACAATTCACTATAAAGAGGGGTAACAAAATCGACTAAAAAATAAAAATTAAAAAAAAAATATTTTTAAAGACAAGCTTTTATACAAATGCACTAAAAGGAAAAACATAATTTCTTTCATCTATCTAGGTTATTCTGTGAGTAACAGATTCAAAATCTTGCCGCGCAAGATTACCTATTTTGTACCCGTGCAAGCTTTTGAATCTGTTACTCACAGAATAACCTAGATCAAACAATGAAATAAATTATATTTTCCTTTTTAGTGCATTTGTATAAAAACTTGTGTTTTTTTATATTTTTAACTTTTTAGTTCTGTTTTTATTAACAACTAATAAATGCTTGTTTTTTAATTTTTTTTCGTTCATTGATTTTTTATTTTTTAAACTCCTAGATTCCAATTTTGAATAGAATCGGACCATAATCACAAACATTGTCCGCTATATTGGAGACGCCATTTTGTTTTTTTTTCCTAACAAAGATTCCATAATACTTTGTCACCGGAATTATGTACACCTGCCAAATTTCAAATCAATCGGACGATTAGAAGTGGGTCACATTTAACTTGCAAGATTTGTTTACAGACAGTCACATAGACAGACACCAGGACAGGTAAAACTAAATAAAAAGCTTGTAAAAATAAATCTTCGACCCCAAAAACCCCCACATACCAATTTTGAATAGAATCGGACCATAATCACAAAACTCGTGCGTCATTTTGGAGCCGCCATGTTGAATTTTTGAATTTTGAAAAAGTCATAATTTCCGACCCCGAATACCCCAAGATACCAATTTTGAATAGAATCGGACCATAATCACAAAAATTGTCCGCTTTATTGGAGCCGCCATTTTGTTTTTTTTTCTAACAAAAATTTTATAATGCATCAAACAATGAAATAAATTATTTTTCATTCTTAATGTATTTGTATAAATAAAAGCTTGTCTTTAATTTTTTTTCATTTTTCATTATTTATGAAGTATTTTTAAAATCTTGAAATATCTAAATAAAATTAGTTATCTCCGCCACTGCTGCTCACAGGATTCCGCCGCAAGACTTTTTTATGCTTCTGCAATTGATATACTATCGTTTTCTTCGCCTCCGTTCTCGGGTTTTGCTGAAACTATGTGTTTAGTAAGGTTAATTCTTCTCGACTTGTATATTTTCTAATGAAAAATGGCGACAAGATAGATAGTACGAAAGTATAAGTCACGATCTTTTGTAGTCGTGTTTTGCTGTTGTTACATTTGTAGATTTTCTACTACATTATACATTCTAAATGAACTTTCGACAGAGTCGATTGAATTATTGAATATTCCTTGAAATAAATCGAAACTTCGTTAACTGGCGTTAGCCAACCTTCAGATTATTAATAGGGTTTCCTCAATCCGTACTAACATTGGATTTAAAATCCTCATTGTGAATTTATTTCGTTGCAATAGGGAATAAAAAATCAGAACTCCGAAGTTGTGCTGGAAAGATTTCCATGAATTTTTTCATAGTTGATATTAAAAAGTTATCTTTTTGAAATTAATAATAACAGGGATATAAGACCAACACCAACAATCTCCGTGAAATGACGAATGTTTCGTTTTTCAAATTTTGATCTAAGTGCAACAAGCTCACATGTCTGTCATAATCAATGAATATATATATATATATATATATATATATATAAAGCTATATATAGCTGACCCGACAGACGTTGTCCTGTCCAAATTTCTGTGTTCCCTAAAATGTTTTTCCCGAAAACTCTCGTCCGCGTAGAATTTCTTTTTTTCTATTTTTCCTTTATGTTGTTCCTCTAGACTATGCTTTTGACTCCTTCCGCTTCCTGTTGTCCCGTTATCCCGTTTTCCTGCTATCCCGTTTTTCTGTTATCCCGTTTTTTCCCTTATCCGTTTCATTTGTTTCCCGTTATCCCATTTTCCTGTTATCCCGTTTTTTCTTCATCCCGTTATCCCCTTATCCTGTCATCCCGTTTTCCTGTTATCCCATTTTTTCATTATCCCGTTTTCCCCTTATCCCCTTATCCTTTCATCCCGTTTTTTCGTTATCCCGTTATTCCCGTTTTCCTGTTATCCCGTTTTTTTATCCCGTTATTCCGTTTTCCTGTTATTCCCTCATCCTGTTATCCCGTTTTCCAGTTTTTTTGTTATCCCGTTATTCCCGTTATCCCGTTTTCCTGTTATCCCGTTTTTTCTTTATCCCGTTCTCAATTTATCGTACTACAATTATTATATTCGATTGCCATCTTGCAACCCTATTGCGGATCTGTGGATAAAATGAAAAAAAATTAAAAATCGCGATGGAAAAATAGGGGTTGATCGTAGAAGGGTGAAAATTTAAGGTTGTATGTATTTTGAATGATGTATCATAAAAAAATAAAAAAAGATTTTTATCTAAAAAATAAAATAAAAAATTAAGGGGTGGACCACCCTTAACATTTAGGGGGATGAAAAATAGATGTTGTCCGATTCGCAGACCTAACCGATATGCACACAAAATTTCATGAGAATCGGTCGAGCCATTTCGGAGGAGTTTAATTACAAACACCGTTTCACGAGAATTTTATATATTAGATATATATATATATATATATATATACAGTGCTAGTCAAAAGTCCCCTCCCCCCCTCGTATCTTTTGAACGGGTATACTTATAATAATGAAATTTGGAGGGTGGAAATAAACGGATGTAGGCTTCTCAACTGGTCATAACAGGTGACGCAATAGTCATAAATGACGTCACAAGGCCACTGTGACCAATAATTTTAAATGGGACCCTATGGCAAGTGACAGCTCGTTTGAAAGGTATTGACAATACCTATTCAGTCATACCAATTTTGTTTGGGTTTCGGCTGATTTTGATTGATAAATTGAAGAAATACGAAAATTATAGTTTCGCATTTAATTAATAAAGATTTTAAAGTACGCCTCTGGTTAATTGTCAAAAAGGTTGACGTTTTTGAATTCTCTACTTGTCAAAAGTGTTTATACCTTGAAAATTTACCTAAGCTATTGTTTAACGAGACGTTTAAGTGTTTACATAGGCAAAATGGTACGTACTGTAGTCGACAAAGTAGCAGCTATCTTAATAATTGGTGAATGTAGAAACAATTTCCATGCATCGGAACGACTGTTTAATGAGAGGTACCCTGATCTCCCTATATCGAGGGTTTATTTGAGGGAGCTTCATCGGAAGTTTGAAGCATCAGGTAGTGTTCAAGATGCCAATCGATCTGGTCGACCAACAATTAGTGATGACAAAAAAAATTTACATAATTGGAGAAATGGTAGTAAACCCTACTTCTTCCACAGCCCAAGTTGCGTCTATCTGTGAAGTCAGTCAAAGGACAGTACATAGGGTGTTGGCTAAAAACAAATTTCATCCATACAAATTAAAAATGGTGCACCAACTTTCAGATGATGACCCCGACCGAAGACTAGAATTCTGTGAAACTATGTCCAATAAAATGAACCAACAACCAGGCTACATACAGACAATTTGTTTTAGTGACGAAAGTACTTTCTTTCTCAATGGAAAAGTTAACACTCAAAATGTGAGGTATTGGAGTGACACAAATCCTCACATCTTTCGTGAAAACATACTCAATTTCCAGAAAAGTAAATGTTTGGGCAGGTATTTTGGGAAACCACATAGTTGGGTCTCTTTTTCTCAATGCTAACTTAACCGGTGAATTGTATCTGGAGATGTTACAAAATGATATTGAGTCGTTAATTCTTGAAATTCTAGAAGATAATCCAGATGAATTCGACACAACTTGGAAAAAACGTTTCAACAAGATGATGCTCCTGCACACTATTACGGTGCAGTAAGACGTTACCTAGATGAAGAATATCGTGGTAGATGGATTGGACGACGAGGTTCGATCGAATGGCCAGCTCGGTCACCGGACCTTACACCATTAGATTTTTTTCTATGGGGGTACTTGAAATCTAAGGTTTACGCTACAGCACCTGACAGTATTGCCATTCTGAAACAACGAATTGTTGAAGAATGTAGGGCAATTTCCGCTGACACACTGGGACGAGTACGACAAGAGTTTAGCAATAGGATGCATTACTACCAGGAAGTAGATGGAGCACATTTTGAACACTTATTATAAGAACTGGTTCTTAAATCTTTATTAATTAAATGCGAAACTATAATTTTCGTATTTCTTCAATTTATCAATCAAAATCAGCCGAAACCCAAACAAAATTGGTATGACTGAATAGGTATTTTTAATATCTTTCAAACGAGCTGTCACTTGCCATAGGGTCCCATTTAAAATTATTGGTCACAGTGGCCTTGTGACGTCATTTATGACTATTGCGTCACCTGTTATGACCAGTTGAGAAGCCTACATCCGTTTATTTCCACCCTCCAAATTTCATTATTATAAGTATACCCGTTCAAAAGATACGAGGGGGGGAGGGGACTTTTGACTAGCACTGTATATATATATATATATATATATATATATAAAAATGGTAATTGATCTTGTTTTTCATTAAGAGTGATGTTAACAGTATGGAAAACAGATTTGACTAATTTAAGTAATATCTACAACTACATTCTAAAACTAGAACTCTCCCCTCCACATACCTACAACAATGAGCAATCAAACAATGAATAATGCAATTTTGAATATTTCGAATCATTTCCACTACTAAAATTATAAATTAGAATGTTTTTTCCTTCTGAATGTTCATAAAAATGAGTTACCCAAATCAGTATAATAATTTGTTAGATAAATATTTTCGTTTTCGTGTTGGTTGGTCATACTGTTGGCATGACCCCGTTAGATACTCCATGACAGCTGACAGTTGACAATCGGGTCGTTTCCGTCCTTGTTCCAATCTTCCTCGAGCACTGTGAATGCCGATGGCCATGTTCAAAGTTAAAAAAACGTTGAAATTTCCAATTGTTAGTATTGTGTTTAGTATACCATTAATGACTGTAAGAATGTTTATATGTAAATGATTGTCTGTTTTTGCTGCAATGACGCTGATTTCTACTATAAACCTCAAAGTTTAGTAAGTTTTCCTAACCTATATTTTTTATGCAATTGTTTTGCTCATGATCAAACTGTTTTTTATAGATGTCTTGATAAAGGGAATAAACATTTCCGAAAGCTCGACAAATAACAAAGAGTTTTCTTTAAACCAGCCCAGTATTGACTGCATCCTCAAGATCAATTACCATTTTTCTTCAACTAGTCAGTCAAGACTACCCTTCCACGTATATATATATATGGTGATGTATGTAAATATGCAGAAAAGAAATGTACTCGTATTCCATGTGTGAAAGCTTGTGCAAAATTTTAGAGCATTCCGAAGTAGTGTTATCAGCTTTTTTGCATGAAAATCTCCAACGATACGCTGGCTATAGTTTTATAGGTTAGAAGATGGATATCCTTCATTGCGATCGCGAATTCGGTGTGGATTGTATAGTTTGTCGTTTGTGAATCGATTTAAGTCTCTGTTTATGTGATGTCGTCCTATTGCACGAGACCATAGGCAGCAAATTTCTACATATATATATATATATATATATATATATATATATATATGTAACAGATTTCTCTTATTCTCGTTATTTGTTTTGTGTTACTCTTAACGCACTAGATACGACTATTGGTGTCGTGGGTTGGCCTATGCTGACATCTGTTGGTGATCTGTTAATGTGCACGAAATTTCGTGCCATTAAAATTCCACGATATTAGTTCTAAGCTTATATATTGTAATGTTTTGATGAATTGGAAATATTATATATATTGTTTTTTTATATTGAAATTGCTAATTATTTTTGGTTATTCTTTGTGAACCAAATTGATATGATATAGATAGATATTTTTGCCTGTATAATAATTTGAATGTGGTAATAACAATTGCCAACGAACGTCACTGTTCTCTCGTCACGTAGCTGACAATTGTTATTCCTTTTCTCACCACAGCACAGTTGGTACGCCAGTTCAAAGCAATTTAGCCACTACTTGATATGTCAAACTCAAGTTATTCAATGGTCGTAGGTATGTTTGTTGATCATTGTGAAAGAACAAACAACAAAATATCAAAAAGCAATTATCTCCTTTATTCAGGAAGACTTAATAATACCTGGCCTACGAGAAATAACTTATACTAGGGTGAATCAAACAAATATTCATGGATAAAAATAATAAATCAGATCATGGATAGATAAACAGAACCTCACTTTCTCCGTGAGAGTGACGTTTTCTGTTATTGTTCAAAATAGGTTGACATAAAGTTCTTCGAATGTGAAATTCGTTATTGGTGAAATAGTTCAGGACCGGAAAAGCACTATTAAAGTTTTATACCTGGTTGGAACTGTTAGTGTTCTACTTATACCATGAATCAGGATGTCTCCTCTCTCCAATCGCTGTCAGGACTGCAATACCATGAATCAGGAACTATTTAGATGCGGAAATCAGCATTTGGATCCGTGGATATGTTATCATTAAGGTAATATTGTTTTTGTTTACCAAATGATTGGATTATTCCAATTTTTTTTTTGTAAAATTTTTGCGTGCTTTCCGCTTGTAATTTTATTTCGATACTCCTTGAAGCTTTGTTTTTTCTATTGCCTAGATACATCTTTTTTCACCTTGTTTTTTCATTTGAATTTTCGAATTGGTGCACTAAATTGTCACTTTTCACTGTTTATCTTATATTGCATAATTTATATATACAATTATTTTTCCACTCTTTATCATTATTTACAAATTTCAAAAAAAAATTGCTTCTGATACCATCTCATTGCTACTCTCCCACAATTTCCAATTTTACACCTGACCATCTATTCCCTTATTGGCTATTTTTATAAAGACATTTGCTGTTCTCTCATTGGCTACTTTTTGTTAGCTACAGTTTCATATACTGTATGTTTCAAATTTATAAATGTGTTGATTACTGTTTATTCCTGAAAATTTTGTAAATTTAGACTTTTTATTGTCTTTTGAGCAATTATGAGTTATAATAATTTTGACAATGTATGAAATTGATTGTTTTATAGTATTTTTATCTATCCATATTCTACCTAGGGTCACAATATACATAGAATTTCAAAAGTTATTCACAAACAAACTCTTGAAACTAATAACTAATCAATAATTATTCTTTTTGTGGGTTTTTTCTTTTTAAAATATTTAACTGGTTTTTCATAACATAACAATATATATATATATATATATATATATATATATATATATATATATATATATATATAACCTGTGGTAGAAGTCCATTGTATCTCGAAGTGGAGTGGTATAATTTTATGAAGAAGAAAAACTCGAAGTCGTCTCACAATATAATATAACAATCGATTAGATAAATACCATCGATTAGTGAACATGTTTATCCTCTATAGGTT
>JAFIRS010007882.1:0-21106 GCA_018342105.1 Gonioctena quinquepunctata | reverse complement strand
AAATTTGGAATTCGAGGAAACTCTTCCAGATGTGGAATTAATTTATTTTATTTTTATTGAAGTTTTCTACCCAAGCAAATATGTTACATTAGGAATTTTCCACAATTCCAACGTAAATTGCTTTCAAATCCAAAGCCATACCGCAGTTCCACATTGAAGAATGAATCATGAAACAGTTGCTGATTGCTACTGAAGTCAGCTGAAATGGTTTCTGAGCCGTGAAACCGAGGTATGGCTTCATAAGATCTTTTCGTTGAGTGGAAACCCCTTTTCTATGAATTCTGTGAACTTCCCAATGTAAGTAAGACATTTGAGTTAAAGAACAAAATGTGATCATTTTTCAACCCAACGCATTTGTGATTTCCACATCTGTGAAAACTTTTTCTGAATTAGAATTTTATTTGTCAGAGAAAATCGAATTATTGAAATAATTTTTCTCAAATTAATAAGAATTGATTGAACTACTTTTTTTCAGTTTCAAATATGAGAATATTATATTTTTCTTATCGCACTAATTGTCACTCATGTTCATGTGATTCACTGGTTTGGAATGAGTTCGGATTTATCAAATAATGGCTTCGATAAACACTCCGCAGTCACTTTTCCACTTCGTCATTGAACCATTTTTTATTTTTCGTCAAATTTTTGTGCCATCATATTCCAGCGTTTCAATAAAATATATTCATTGGATACCCCCGGTCAGCAAAGTTCTTCCAAAAATCTCAAGTATAAACTACCCCTCATTTGAATTTTTTTACGGTGGCACAAATAATATGTTTTATGCAATTATTTTCTACCGTTTCAATGAAATATATTCACCGGAAACCCTCAGTTAACAAAGTTTCTCGAAAAATCGCAGATATAAACTACCCTTATGGGGGACTGATTCGATTTTTTTTTTTTGGTGGCACAAAAATATAATTTATGCTATAATATTCTCAACATTATAATGTTCTTTATGAACACTGTCTAATACCCTATTGTTCAGCAATTTTTTTGACCAAATTTGTGAATTATTGAAAAACTTGAGAAAATCGATTTGCTTTTCATTTCCGAGAAACTTTTACGTATCCGAATGGGGAGGAACTCAATCTCCACGAAAACAATATCTATGTAGTTTACTTTATTTCCACGAAGGACAAATTTCGTTATCTACAGTGCTTCTCAAAAGTCCTCTCCCCCACCCTCTTATTTTTGGAACGATTATACATAAACAAGTGAAATTTGGAAACTGAATATTAGAGGTTGTAAACCCTACCCTACTAGTGATGATAGATGACGAAATCGTCAAAGATGACGTCACAAGGCCATTGTGACCAATAATTTCAAATGGAACCCTACGGCAAGTCGACACCTCTTTTAAAAAGTATCGAAAAAACCTATTCAATTATGTTTGTGTTTATGGCAGTTTTAATGGCTCATTAGTAAACATTAAAATTTAAATTCCATTCAGTATGATATTCATTACAGATTAAAGAATCAGTATCTACTTAAAGAAATTGCTCGAAGTGATCTCCATTTACTTCCTGACAGTGAAATATCCTTTTTTTAAACTCTTCTCGTACTCTTGCAAATATGTCTGCGGAAACAGCCTCACATTCTGCAACAATACGCTGTTTTAAAACGTCAATATTGTCAGGTTCAGTGGCGTAAACCTTCGATTTAAGGTACTCCTACAGGAAAAAAATCCAAAGGTGTGAGGTCCGGTGATCGAGCTGGCCATTCCGTTGAACCTCGTCGTCCAATCCATCTACCACGGTACTCCTCATCCAAATATCGTCTTACTGCACCGTAATAGTGTGGAGGAGCACCATCTTGTTGGAATGTTATCACCAAATTGCCGAATTCATCTGGATGATCTTCCAAAATTTCAAGGATTAACGGTTCTATTGCGTTTCGCAACAGCTCCAGATAAACCTCACCAGTTAAATCAGTATTTTAAAGGAGAGGCCCAACGATGTGGTTTTCCAGGATACCTGCCCAAACATTCACCTTCTGGGAAAATTGGGTATGTGTTTCACGAAACAGGTGAGGATTTGCGTCACTCCAATACCTCACATTTTGTGTATTTATATTTCCATTTAGATAGAAGGTACTTTCGTCACTAAAACAAATTGTTTTGACATAGTCTGGCTGTTTGTTAATTTTAGTTTCCATATTTTCACAAAATTCTGGTCTTCGGTCTGGGTCGTCGTCTGAGAGTTGATGAACCATTTCTAATTTGTATGGATGAAATTTGTTTTTTTTTCAACACCCTGTGTACTGTACTTCGACTGATTCACAGGTAGATGCAAAGTGAGTTGTTGAAAAAGTAGGATAAACTATTACTTCTGCCAGTATATAAATTTTTTTCTCATCAGAAATTTGTGGTCTGCCAGATCGATTCGCATCATTAAAACTACCTGTTGTTTCAAACTTACGAAGAAGCTTCCTTGAATAAGTCCTCGAAACGGGGCGATCGGGAAACCTCTCATTAAAAATGCGTTCTGCTGCATGAATATTTTGTCCAGTTTCACCAAGAATTAGGATCGCTGCTAATTTATCACCTAAAGCACGTACCATTTCGCGTCTTGAAGCACTCAAACATTCGGCTCACAACAGTTTAACAAATTATTAGAATGTACAAAAATATTAAAAGTACCAGAAGCTGCTAAAACAGTTGAACGTTCGATCAACAATACACAAATTATTAAATGTACAAAAACTTGGACAATTACAAAAACGTCGAATTAGAGAAACTAACAAAAACGTCAGCTCATTTGACAACTATCCAGAGGCGGAGCTTGAATTTGGAATTTTAGTATCAACTGATTCAATTCATCACAGCTTTGCGTTTTTCAAAAGCAAGTTGCCAAAACTGCCATAAACACAAACAAAATTATTATCATTGAACAGGTTTTTTCGACACCTTTTAAAAGAGGTGTCGCTTGCCGTGGGGTTCCATTTAAAATTATTGGTCACAATGGCCCTGTGACGTCATCTTTGACGATTTCGTCATCTATCATCACTAGTAGGGGAGTTTACAACCTTTAATATTCAGTTTCCAAATTTCACTTGTTTATGTATAATCGTTCCAAAAATGAAAGATGGGAGAGGACTTTTGAGAAGCACTGTATATGTAATGTGTAGATGATGAAATTTTTCCTTAGTCCATTCGTTTGTAATTTTATTTATGGTGACCATTTTTCAAACTCTTTGTATTCGTACTGATGATGGAAGTATAAACTTCTGAAATGCATTCACTTTGGAAATAAAGTAAACTACATTATATATATATATATATATATATATATATATATATATATATATATATATATATATATATATATATATATATGTGTTCGTATAGGTTTCCGCGGTCATGAATATTATGAATATTGAAAGCGTGGGTTGAACCGCGTCTAGATATTTGATAATTTCGACGTTTCGGCTCCCATTATGGAGCCATTTTCAAGAAAAGTGGAAAAAATATATAAATATAAAATATTGATAAGAGTAAAAAAGGAAAGTGATTTCCAACCGAGATCTCAATCTGCCTACTCCTAGGTTGTAGTCACTGAGGTAGGAATGTGATTTCCCCTGAAGTCTCAATCTGCCTACTCCTCAAGTGTTGTCACTTAGAAAATAAAATTCATTTCCTACCGAGGTCTCAATCTGCCTACTCCTCAAGTGTTGTCACTTAGAAAATAAAATTCATTTCCTACCGAGGTCTCAATCTGCCACTCCTAGGTCGTAGTCACTTAGGTTGGATATTAAAGATGAGTTTTCCGAACTTTTGTTACATCTCTGAAAATGTACGAGATATCATTCGAAAATCATATCAAAATATCAAACAATAGACATTCACTTCTACTGTTTAGTCTTCGATGAAACAAATTCGACAAATCATAATTATTTAAATCAAAAGTATTCTGACTTTTGATCTCCAAAAGTTCGAGTTAACAATCTTTTTTTTTTTATCTTATATTTCAAACTATTTGGCCCATTGAATAATGAATGATTGTTAAACAAAAAAGTCAAGTGAAGTGGAATAGATGAGAAAATAAAGGCAAAAGGTCATTTTCTTATCTATTCCACTTCACTTGGCTTTTTTGTTTAACATGTATGCCAGTCGGGCAATCAGCAACTCTTTCTGAGATGGATTCTTATCTTTGGAATCCTATCGAGGTAGGGGGATTGTATGGAGTGTTTCTTTCTGTCACTAGGTACCGCCGGTCAAAAGTTACTTTTTCCGGCGTACCCTAAAGATGATGTAAGCTTGGGGGTGATTTTGTTTATGTTGTGTCTCGCTTCGGCCAGAGCTCTCCAAATCTCTGACTGGTGACTACTCCCTACTGATGAGGGCCAAAAGCCTGAAACCAGTATGCGGATTGTTAGGCGGACCCGACGTGAATTAAACATAATCGAGAAACATTTGCAATCAATTTTCATTTCTATGGAAGTTTGCATAGATTTCCAGGCGAATATCATTCAACGTTCTGCGTTGGAGTTGAATTCTGAACTTTACACGATCGTTAGGTATACCAATAAAAACCTTCTTAGTCTCAATAACTAAGCTCCTAAACTAATGTAAGTAACTAATTTTGAGTCGGCGCCAAACAAACAAGCAAATGAATTAGGTAAGGCGTAAAATGATGGCATTCGCGGTGACATTCTGATAATTTTTTTGAAGTAATTTAATGATCTTCGTTGATTGTTCGTTTGGCGCCGACTCAAAATTAGTTACTTACATCAGTTTAGGAGCTTAGTTATTGAGACTAAGAAGGTTTATTTTATTTTTTACTTTTCAGTTCCGTATTTCGTCGGTTTGATGTTTTGTTGAAAAGTTTTTATTTTTCAATTTTTTGTGGCTGAAATCTACTGGTTACTACCTACTTGTTTTTTGATTACTTCCAAAATACTTACTTACCCACCTCATTAATTCCTTAATCTGACTATGTATTTATACTATTTTTGTAATATAAATCATTTTTGTTGTTCTGGTTAGTTTATTTCATTACTTTGTATATCATTCCATCCTCTCATAGAATTTAATGATTATGACGGATGTGGAATAATGACACTAGCGATCTGTCATTGTCAACTACATATGTGTGTGCTAATGTTCACAAGTGAAAAATCAATTATCCCCTATTTTACCACCCGTAAGGGTGAATAATTTCATTTGAAATCCAGATATGAGGTATACTCTATCTATTAAAAAAAATCATCCAAATCGAAGAACCCAGTACAAAGTTATGCCTGATAGAATCGGTTAACGGGCCAGAATTCAGAGGGTGAGTGATCAATATCCTTCATTTTGCTACCCTTAGGGATAGATTTTATTTTTTAAATTCAAATGGGACCAATTTCGAAGTACACCCTATCCACTGAAAAAATAATTATCGGAATCGGACGTCTCATTGAAAAGTTATGCGTGATCATACATAAAAAATATGATAAAAAAAAATAAATATACGCGTCGACTAGAGAACCGCTTTTTTTTGGTTTCGTCGGTTGAAAATGAGTCTAAATCTCTTCTGGGGTTAACCTGAGTGACATACACTGTGCGTCAGGGGCGATGGATATACCGATTTTTGCGAATAATTATATGAGGGGGCAAGATTGATCATTCTAGTTTTGGACGTCCATCGTCTTAATGGATTTGAAAGGTTTTCACGAAGTTTCGAATGCTAGTATCCGCAATAGTTTCAAATCCATTGAGACGATGGACGTCCGAAACGAGAGTAATCAATTTTCGGATTTTTCAGAACTGAAATTTTTTCAGCGAAAATATGGATTGATACTAAAGTTGATGTCCTGATCGGGGATCCGTAAGAATTTTGAGCGTATCTAGCCCCCTTATATTATTTTTCGCAAAAATCGGTATATCCATCGTTCCTGGCGTGCAGTGTATGTCACACAGGTTTACCCCAGGAAAGCTTTATACTTATCTTCGGTATATCTTATGATCGTAAAAATTTCAGAATTCTACTCCAATAGTTACTGAAGATACGGGGGTATTTCCATGAGAAGTGAGACGCACTGTATGTAACAATAAACAAACAAAAAACATTGACAATCAGATGGAAAACCAACCCGGAAAAAATGCACACAAAGACAAAAAGCAATACTGTAGCCAGTAGCAAGAAACAGCACTCGTTGATATGAAATAGATCAGTTGTGATGCGAGATATTTAGTAAAACGAAAAGCTTTCTTTTATTTGGTATCGAACATTTCTTCAAAAACATTTTTATAATAATGTCGCCGATTATAGGCATTTTCAGTATTCTACAAATTTCTGTGCCATTATGTTAAAACAATAAATTACACACAACACACGATTCACGTTACTTCAATATCATGTCACATGAAAATGTAGAAGACACCAAAATATTCGAAAATATCACGAGAAACTGACGAAAGCGAAATTTATTAGACATTTCACCACTGTCGCATGCGACATATCGAATTCAAGATTTGGGAATAGACCTGATTCGGATTGTTCCACGACGATCCCCCTATACATATATTGTCCCACATAACAGCTCTTCTTGAGGGAAATTTGAAACGTTAAACAAACCGGATATGGTGTACATCCATCGCCATCGTCTCGTTATTTTTATAGGTCTTCTTTGAAACAATCCTCCATAGAAAAGCATCTACTTATCGAGTGCATAACGGATTCAGTGAAGTTGAAATATGAATTGAACTGGAACTGAAGAGAATCTCTAGGGTTATGTCGTTTCTGTTCCGGATGAATTGAGCAACATGTGATATAATTCACGTATGAAAGTATTCTTGAGTTTTCAAATGATATATTTGAACTGAACTCATTTTCTCCGTTTACACCAATCCATTATTCCTCTGGCAACAATGGTATAAAATAATTCATTCAACTTTGTTTTGTATATATTATAAACATTTAAAAAAACTTATATTTATTATATTGAATAATGATTAAGGGGTTGAAGACTAATTTCGAAAAAGTCATTATCCCAATTTAAAAAACCAAATAAAACTCAATTTCAGACAGATGTGGGTATTTATTACACAAAAAGATATTCGTATAGTATTTCTATAGTCCATCCAATATCAATTGCAGAAGCTGTTTCTATAGGGAGCAAATGAAAACTCACTTCGCTAACACGAGGGTATATGCGAAGAAACGGAACGAAAAATAATCTGTTTCCGTCGGCAAACGGTAGATCGAAAGAGCCGATAGTCAACGTGGACTCGAGTGACAGCTGTCTGTTGTACAACCGATTCGTCCGGGCCAATTAAGTCGGACATCAATGCTGGCAGGTCTGTCTATACGATGGGAGGTCATAAATCACGCGTTATATTTGCGTTTTAATAGCTCTGAAAGATTAAAAACCAGTAGCGTCTATGGTCTTGGTCTATGGTCTTGGTGTGTGCCGATTGAAATACGTTTTAGGATATAATAATAACCTACATCAAACAATGAAAGAAATTATTTTTCTTTCTTAATGTATTTGCATAAATAAAAGCTTGTCTTAAATTTTTTTTCATTTTTCATTATTTATGAAGTATTTTTAAAATCTTAAAATATCTAAATGAAATTAGTTATCTCCGCCACTGCTGCTCACAGGATTTCGCCGCAAGACTTTTTTATGCTTCTGCAATTGATATTGGGAAAACTATAATCCCAATTGGACCAACATAAAAAGTTTCGTGAAGGATTGCTCTTTCCAATTGCCGCCTTGACATAGGCGTCGGTATATTATTTTCCAGTAGTATTTTTTCAGTTACTCATTCTTACAATCATAGCAATTGATCACCCTATGTAAAAATAACACATGTTATCTCAACTGAATTTTATTATTTGTTCTGAAAGGTCTCCAGAAAGCCATATTGATGAAATTATTTTCAATCGATAACTCCTAACCTCACCAACACACGGCACTGATTAAGAAATATTGTGAACTGCGTAAATCATGCGGATTCAGATAACAGATGTCCAATCCATCTAGCCGAGCTTTTATTCCTCAAATATATTTGATACCGCCTTTACTAATGAGCTGGGCAATTAGAGACACGCCCCAGAACTTTTTTATGATTGTACCAGGAACGCTTTGGAAGTAAAAACATTGGTAGTATATACATTTTCCGTTTGCCGCGCAGTGCATATCAACACTCCTCGTAGTGCTCTTATTTTTATTGCCGTTCCAATTGGGATTAGAATAACTATAACTAGATGTACTGTGGTTTAGTAAATTATTATCATTTCAAGCTCTCGCGATGTCTCTCCTATTCCGACGTTATGATTGATTTGGAGTAAGGATCAGAAACTATGTGGGAGGCGACCATGATGTTCACATCTGGCTTTTTGGATTCAGATATACTATAGTAAAAGTAGTAATGTTGCTACAAACACTTTTACTTGCGCCCACACCAATTCTATGGGGTTAATTCACAGTGATATGGCGGAAGGCGAAGTCCCTTTAGATTCCGTTTTGAAGCGATTTCGTCTACAACAAATTTCGAACAAAGAGGTTTATTCAACTTTACAATCTCCAGTAGATTTTTTTTAGCACTTTTTTGTGAAATGGCTTCTTATTTAAAGTAAGCCATTTTTTTTTGAAGAAGACGTTGGTATTTATTAGTATTTTCTCGAGTGGTAGCTGGAATTATCCATGACTATAACAGACCCAGGAGGAATACGATCTAGCATTTGCTGGTAGTATTCTTCAAAAACATCAGCGTTCATCTCTTCATAATAGTGTCCAGTCATGTTTGATTGAAATGCTAGTAAGCCACCAACGACAAATCCAGTTTTGCTACCAATGTGAGTAATTAGTAATCTTTTGGTTTTTCCCTAGGGTGCTTTTATTCCAGTGGATCATCCTTCCATGAAAGCTTGCCTAGCGCATTTTATATTTTTATCCTGCCATATTTTACCAACGGTATATCCTTCATATAACCAAGTTTCACCCATATAATAGATATTCCTGTTTTCCCTTTGAAACTGTCGCACTGCCCTCAAATATCGTTGTCGCCAGCAGATGATTTCGTCTTTCTCTATTAACCCTACAGACCGAGCGCCATGAATCTTGACACGAGCCAGGGTGCCTGGTCTCACAGACCCTTAGTGAAAAAAAAATACTTGTGAGATTTTTAGACACGGAATAATGATTCAATGTCATAGAAATAGGCTTTAATCATATAGAAAAATGAAATTTAACTCATAATAAAAAATAAATTCAAATGAATCGGAAATCGGAAAGTTGAGTACATAGTGAAGAATAGGAGAAAAAAAAACGAAGAAATATCTCCTTTAGGTCACAGATCAGTAGTAATAACAAATTTTGATTTCTATTAGGTTTTTGCAATGTCTAAACATGTGGGACACCAAGCTTGGAGGTGAGTGAGACAAACATTTTATTTTTATTTTTTTACAGAAATATTTGGTTTTGGAGTCTTTCTTGCAGAAAAAACATATTTTTCGTGTTCCGACTGGGATTTCCAGAAGTACCTCCAGAGTACCAGCTATCTCTTGTCTCCTCTCTCTCACAGATGGTGGAATATTTGTTTCCAAAGAACTTCATTCCAAGTGGTCTTTGGTCAAAGACAAGGAAAAATCTCTCAGGAACAATCTTCTCTGAGTATTATATATTTTTATTTGATGCGTGATAATATAATAATTGGAAATAATTGAATTATTTTATTAAAAATAATAATAAAATATATGCATACTCAAAAAAATGCCAATTAATCGAATTGACAATAATAGCATGAGTCGGGGCGCTGGGACCCATAGAATTATCGCCAAATAACTCCTATGACTGATGAAGTGTAATCTCACCACTAGCTATACGGATACTGTATTAGAAATAATGAAGCTACTCGCAAACAAAATCCGCGCGCATCAGCCGTAGGGTTGAAAGTGATTTTCTGTTTTGAATTTTTTCATAATAAAAATTCATTCCTCTCAAAGTTTTTCACACTTTCTTCCTACCCAAAGGTGGAATGAAATCATACTTTTTCTATTCAGACATTATTTGTTCAAGATAGCTATTTTTTTTTAACTAAAACGAGTGTATGATTTTTCTGGTGGCAGTCTTTTCATCCTCATTTCTTCCTGTACTTCTCTTTGGTGATATGATGGGGCGGCGTTTATCTTCGTGCACAAATCGGTATATTGTTGACTTTCCGACTCCAGTCATATTCGAACTCATTTCAAATAATTTTGTAACTCGGAATGTTGGGTTTTGGTGGCGTTGAGCACATTAATAGCTATTAATATAACGAGATTCTTATGCGATTTATAATAGTCGAGGACATTGCTAGGTGACGAGGCGACAGCCGAGTCACCCGCAATGTCCGAGACGGTGTTAAATCGCTAATAATCGAGTTACATTCAAAGCTTCATCGTATCATTGACAACGGCGATGCGAAAATAAAAGCAACAAGGTTTTATGTCATTTCATTTTGGCATTTCAAAAAGTCATCATTAAAATCATGCAAGATTTTGATATTCCTGACGATATATTAGCTGCAGCCAACACTATAAGGTTGAACTTGCTTCCGGATAAATCTAAAATCCATCATGAAAAAGAATATCGGCAGTTTTGTAACTCTCTGATGATCGTGGACGCTAAAGGCAAAGGTGTATCCATCAAATTTGAAAACTGTCAAAATATTGTTTTACATGTTCATGAAAACTAGTTTTGATATTATTTGGTATCTAACGTATTATGCTTTCGTAACTAACGTATTAAATTATGGTAAATAATACCTAAAGGCAAAGGTGTATCCATCAAATTTTATTTATGATGTTTATCGTATCATTGAAGATTAAGACATTTTTATATGAAATCTGCATTAATAATTAATAACATCATAAACGTACCAAAACCTACATAAAACCTTAGTTGCTCATAATACATTAGTTACCATAATTTAATACGTTAGTTACGAAAGCATAATACGTTAGATACCAAATAATATTAGAACTAGTTTTCATAAACATGTAAAATGAAAAAAACGAAAATATAGCATAAACACGAAACACGAAGTACAATCGCTCCAGTAATAATTACATTTCTGGAGGATTACCTAGTCGAAAAACTTTCGTTCTTAGGATGTGTTAAACATATTGATTGTCAGTATTAGTGTCTCAATTGTGAATTATGTGATTGAAGTGATTATCCGAATATTCATAAATACATTGGATTGAATGAATCAAGTGAAATGTCTCGCTGTAGTTTTTGTGACTCGTCAGTTGGCAGAAAACAAGCCGTTTTTTGCAACGGGCCGTGCAAAAACCTTTATCATCAGGACTGTGCGAAAATACCGGGTGATCTAGTTCCATATCTCTCATCGGTGCCTGGTTTACAATGGAAATGTTCTGCATGCAAATTGTTAGAAAGCAAACTTGATGATAAAAAACTTCATGCTCTAGCCTGTCCAAAGAATTTACATCGAAATTTGAAATCATGAAAAATTATTTTGTCCAATCTGCTTTAGAAAAGATTGCTGATCTTACCTCAGTTCATACCCTCTTACCCTCACCAACCAACCAAAATTTCGCCAACAAACTCACTTATGCAGAAAAATTGGCTGAACCAATGCAGAAAATTGTTTTCAAACCCAAAGATACTGAACAAGAAAACCAACCTACGAAATCAGACTTATTACATCATATCAACCCTATTAATAAGGGATTCAACAATGTTAAAAATCTGAGACAGGGAGGTATAATGCTGGGATGCAACAATGCTGATAGTGCAAAGGAAATCATGAAAATTGCTGATGAAAAAATGTCTGCCAACTATGATGTACACATTCTGCAGACTCTCAAACCACATGTCAGAGTAGTTGGTATTAGTGAAAAACTGGATGAGGACACCCTTCTACAGTATATTCGTGCTCAAAATGACACAATTTTCAATGAAACTACCGAGTGCAAGATTATTCGTGTGTGGGCAACCAGAAAGAAAGACAATATTTTCCAAGCAGTGCTGCAAGTAGATTTGTCGGTATATAAAAAAATCATGTCACAAGGTCAATTACTTATTGGGTTTGATAGCTGTTCTGTTTTTGAGGCCATATTTGTTCCTCGTTGCTTCAAATGTAATAGTTTTTTTCATTCTAAGTCTACATGTAAAGGTGAGTTGACTTGTCCTATTTGTTCCGAGGCTCACGGCCTTGAAGGCTGTAAGCCCAATAGCCAGAAACAATGCATAAATTGTGCAAATATCAAACGTAATGAACAAACTAATATTAACACTGATCATGCTGTCTGGGATTATCCTAACTGTGAAGCTTACAAAAGAGCTTTTGAGAAAATGAAGCGAGATCTATTTGGTGCGCCTAACAAGTAGCAACTAAAGGTGCCCTCTTCTCTGAATTTGAGCTCAAGTCATTCAACTGCTACAATATCGACATACAAATTGTCAGTTTATTATCAAAACATGCGTGAACTCAATTCAAAGACAACCAAATTATTGCTTGCATCTGCGCAGAGCGAGTACTCAATTATTGCAATAACAGAATCATGGTTAGGACCCGTGGTGGGAAATGCTGAAATGTTTGATTCGAATAGATACACCGTTCTGAGATGTGATCGTGATCTAGATAATATGAATGTCACTCGTGAAGGGGGAGTTGCGCTCGCCATTGATAATAGCATATGTACAGTTGAAAATCTAAATTTGAAGGCACATCCTTCGTTTAACGACTTATATATGATTGACATACTATGTGCGAAAATAAAAGTAGAACATCAATCTTGCTACATAATTATTCTTTATATTCCTCCAAATAACACAGCAGAAACGTATAACGCCCTCTTTGAAATACTGAGCTCATTAGATTTCTTGTACAATAACAACATACTTTTCATTGGTGACTTCAATTTAAGTGAATACTTAACTACTCTGGATGGTAGGGAGCCATCGCCCCGTGTTTCCTCATTATTCAATTTTATTAACTTTTTCGAATTAGATCAATACAACAGTATCACAAACAGCAATAATAAAATTTTAGACTTGGTTTTAGCCAACTTTATATGTACCGTTGAGTCAGCTCCTGAAATATTAATTCCAGAAGACAATCATCACCCCTCCCTCCTAATTACATATGATATAATCGGTAAACGTTGTAATAATAAAAATAAAACTAACTCGGTCTATTATAACTATAGAAGAGCAAATCTTCCTGTACTCTACCAAAAGTTGCTGAAACTCATTGGGACTTTTTGTTAAATATACCTGATTTAAATGAACATTAAAATTTTATCACAAGTTGAATGAAATTATTCACTCTGTTGTCCCCTTAGTTGAGGCCTGTAAAAGAAACTACCCGCCTTGGTATAATTCGAGCATTATAAGAAAACTCAAATGTAAACATAGAGCTTGGTGCAGATACAAAAAATTCCAGGATCAGCTTGCATTTATTGAATTCCAAAACATAAGAAGAGAAGTAAAGTCTGAAATTGAATCTAACTACAAACTGTACTGCCGTAATATCGAACAGCAAACCAAAACGGACCCAAAAAAATTCTGGCAATTTGTAAAAAAAAAGAAACACTCGTCATCTCTACCACTAACAATGGTCTATGATGGCATTGAACATAATGACCCCGTAAGCATTGCAAATGCCTTTGCGGAGTATTTTAGTAATTCTTACGCTACACCTAGTCGAACCATACAAAATAATACTACCGTAAACTTGGCGAATGATGCTTTGATCATAACTGAATTTTCGGAAAGTGAAGTTTGTGAAGCTCTCAAAAAAATCAAGCCAAAATTTACAATGGGACCTGATAAAATACCAGCTTTCCTGATTCATGACTGTGCCTCCGTATTCGCTGCACCTCTGGCAATACTTTTCAACCTCTCAATAAAATACCAACAGTTCCCTGATGTGTTGAGACAATCTAAATTAATACCAGTTTTCAAAAAAGGTGACAAACATGACATAGAAAACTATCGGCCTATTACAACGGTCAATAATTTCTCAAAATCTTTTGAAATCCTTCTTAATAAACCACTTTACAACCATGTCAAAAATCAAATAACTGAGTTACAACATGGCTTCTTCAAAGGTAGGTCAACTACCACAAATCTCTTCTGTATTACCCAGTACATATCCAACACATTCGAAAATAATGCCCAGGTAGATGTCATATATACGGACTTTTCCAAGGCCTTCGATAAGCTTGATCATGATATTTTACTCAGTAAACTGAATGCATTTGGCTTCTCAGGGAACTTGAACACCTTTTTCACCTCTTATCTACAAAACCGCTCCCTCTACGTTGAGTGCCATGGCCAGAATTCCATTTTATTCACACCAACATCAGGCGTTCCACAAGGTTCTGTTTTGGGTCCACTTTTCTTCAATCTGTTCATAAATGACATTATTGAGGATGTCGGAGTCAATTGTCTATTATATGCGGATGATTTGAAATTATATATAAAAATAAACTGCCAGAATGACTGTACAATTTTACAAAACGCCCTAGATAGAGTAAATACTTGGTGCAAAAATAATCGTCTTCTATCAAATGCTAATAAGTGCTCAATTGTAACATTCACTCGGAAACAGAACAACATCACCTATAACTACTCAATTGGCAATGATGTGCTCCCTAGATCCAATTCTGTTCGTGACCTTGGTGTCACCTTCGACCAAAAATTATATTTTTCAATACACATAAATAAAATTACCAATGAATGTTCAAGGGCTTTAGGTTTCATTGTCAGAAATACTCGTGATTTCTCGAATAAGAACACACTGCTACTGTTATATAATTTCTATGTCCGTTCTAAAACAGAGTATGCATCTATCATTTGGTGTCCATATTATAATGTCCATTCAAATAATCTTGAACGAATCCATAGACGCTTTATGAAATATCTCTCTTTCAAAGAAGATGGTGCGTACCCTGCTACAGGAATATGTAATACCGCTTTACTAGAGAGACATAACTTCACCTCTCTTGCAAGTAGAAGGAATACATCTGCTCCGATTTTCCTTTATAAGGTGATCCATGGCCAAATCAACTGTAGTGCTATTTTGAGTATGCTGAATTTTCATGTTCCTAGAGTAAATTCAAGACATAACACTCTATTTTACCTCGAATTCTCTAGAACAAATGTACAGAAAAACTCACCCTCATTCAGAATTTGCAACAACTTCAATGCTGTCAATGACAGTTGTGACATTTTCTCTTGCAGCATTGCTTCATTGAAAAAAATCAGTTTTTGATATTAATTTTCTTTTTTCTCTAGTTTTTGTATGTCTCATTTCTACACTATTGTTGTATCTTTACTGATTCTCAAATTATTTATATTTTTTGTTTTTATACCTGTGATTTTCCCACCCTGTAAATGGATTTCTGTTGGGTGGTGTACAACAATAAAAAAAAAAACAATATTTTGACAGTTCTAAAATTTGATGGATACACCTTTGCCTTTAGCGTCCACGATCATCAGAGAGTTACAAAACTGCCGATATTCTTTTTCATAATGGATTTTAGATTTGTCCGGAAGCAAGTTCAACCTTATAGTGTTGGCTGCAGCTAATACATCGTCAGGAATATCAAAATCTTGCATGATTTTAATGATGACATTTTGAAATGCCAAAATGAAATGACATAAAACCTTGTTGCTTTTATTTTCGCATCGCCGTGTCAATGATTAGATAAAGCTTTTAATGTAACTCGATTATTAGCGATTCAACACCGTCTCGGACATTGCGGGTGACTCGGCTGTCGCCTCGTCACCTAGCAATGTCCTCGACTATTATAAATCGCATAATAATCTCGTTATATTAATAGCTATAACAATTTTTAATAAAGATTTCATATAAAAATGGCTTAATCTTCAATGATACGATAAAAATAATAATTTTCTCATTTTCAGAAAGCGCACTTTTACCAATCCGTTTCTTAGCAAGAAATTAATAAACACTAGCCATTTTCAAGAACGAACTTTCCCAACAACTACCGGAAAGTAACTAACCATTTAAATTTTTTGAAACACTGAGGCAAAAATACGTAAACTACATGTGCCTCTACCTAAGCTTATAATAGTTTTCTTAGAAACAAATCCGACCATATTGTTATCTCTCATCGCAGGTACGGATTTATACAGTGCGAGTTTCTAGCTTGGAATAAATTCAGTAACTCGAAGACAGTTGTTTTGTTAGAAATATGCCCGGACAGGTCGATTTTTATTTTGAATTGGGCTCGTTTTTATGTAAGAAAATGTTATACCTCGTGTCTCAAATTTGAGATATGACGTCATCGACAATATTTTTAAATGGCAATCCAATTTTTTTTATGACCATTCTTGTAGGTAAGTTACACATGCGTACCAAATATCAAATTTTTATTCCTTGTCTTTTGACAGATATGTAACAAACATCAACTAATGCGAGAAATGAAGGAATCTGACTCAATGATATAGTTCAGGCACTTCAAAAGAAATGGACAGGGACCGGTCCATAGGGGGGGTACCTCGATTTTCATTTTGAATTGCGCTCGTTTTTATGTAAGAAAATGTTATACACCGGGTCTCAAATTTGAGATATGACGTCATCGACAATATTTTTAAATGACAATCCAAATTTTTGTATGACTATTCTTGAACGTAAGTTACACAGACGTTTGACAGATATGTAACAAACATCAACAAATGCGAGTTAAAAAAAATGGACAGGGACGGGCTCATAGGGGGGGGGGGGGAGTTACCCCTCCCTCCGAATAGTTGGTGAGTTGGGAGATCGGTCATCACACACGTGGCATTAAAAAGTTATGATACAAACGTAATTTCCGCCCAAGTAATTAGAAATGTTCAAATCAAGTTTAAATGCCGTTTAGGATATTGTCATTAACATTTTGAGCATTTATTGAAGAAACATATTTGAGTTGATATCAGATAGATCAGGATAGATTTGTTAAATATCTGTAAAACGACAAAGAATAAAAATTTGATATTCGGTACGCATGTGTAACTTACTATACCCTTCAAGAATAGTCATAAAAAAATCAGGATTGCCATAAAAAAAAAAATAGTCGATGACGTCATATCTCAAATTTGAGACACGCTGTAAAACATTTTCTTACATAAAAACGAGCGCAATTCAAAATAAAAATCGACCTGTCCGGGCATATTTCTAACAAAACAACTGTCTTTGAGTTACTGAATTTATTCCAAGTTAGAAACTCACTGTATATACATAATATTACTAATTAAAAAAAACTTTTGAAGTAGTGAAAAGATAATCAGGTAGGTGATATTGTATCTGGAACAGAAAATTACAGAGCATACCCAAGCGTTGTCCATTGTTAGGGGCTAATCATATTAACACTAACTAAGCTGGTACGAAATATCTTTGAAGCAACTTTACAGGGTTATTGGTTATATTTGGACCAATCCTCCTTGTTTGAAGAGCTAGAAAAATGGTTGAATTAGGAAAGTTGTAGCATTTTTTCTGAAATGCCAGGAAATGTGAATAGAAGAACAATTGAACGTCGCATTAAAAAGTTATGATATAAAAGTTTGTTTTTTTCTAATGGGACACCCAGAATATTATTGCATTTTTGGGTTCTCCGAGAAATTCTAGATTCGTTTCATTCATGATGTCCTATATCTACTTGCACATTCCTATCTCAGTTTTTCATAAACTTTAGATTTAACCTTGTACACCTATGGAATACGACTCGGTTTTACAGTTCAATCATGATTTTCTATTCTCTCACATTGGGAAATGGAGTATAGAAGAATTGACAATTCTGTTTTGTGGAGGAGCAACGTTTTTCGATGTGTTTTTGTCATTATAAGTGATTTCAATTCAAACATTTCATCAAACTATTCTACCCAAAAAAAAACAATAAAACCAAACGTGTATATTATTGGACGCAGAAGTAAATACAAACAAGTTACAATTCAACAGATGCTTGTCGATCTAGTTCCGAATTCACTGAGTTCTCTGATTCTCTCGTCGATAACGATATTATTGAGATTCATCTTGACTTCAAACAAATTTTTGTTGATCCAGTCCAAACACAACATATCACTTCGCGATAGGTATTCGAACATTTGACAAGGCTGGTCACAACTGGAATATTGAGAAACGGTATTCGTGTACTCTGAGCGATAGATGGGGCTATTTTGGATGTCGCTTTGCTTTCGCATATCTGTTTGTATCTTCTTATTTTCGGTAATACATTCGGGGGTATCTCTAGTGATTATTGATATCATGGGCGTTAAAATGTCAGTTTGGGTAGTGTCCGAATGGCAGAATTCCCTACGCAGGTCAACTTGGATAGAAACATTTGTCATTCTCGGTATCTGATCGATGCTCGACAAAAATCTGGGAAGACTTCTTTCTCCTGAAGCATTCTCCAGCTGGAAAACTCCCTCTCCCGAATTTGTTTCAATCGAAGCATCACTTCCCCAGCTTGTCGATGGTTTTCTTGGAGTTAATGGGGACCCACATCTGCTGTTCGATCCATATTCCGACATTTTTCCTGACGTGCTGTATCCAATGAGAGTAGAAGTTTCCATGATGACTTTTGTAACCTTTTTCTTCACCTCGTTTTTAGGGGCGGATGCCTGAAGTTTCGCAGGCAGCGTTCCGTTCACGTCCAAGATTCGTTGAGCTACAAGTTTGTTGATTCTCACAGCAACATAAGAGGCAGTAGGTATTTGTTTGGTGGCTGTGGATTTCTTACTCTGGAGTAATTTCAATTGTTGGGTGACTATTCTTTCTGCAATGATGTTCGTAGCCACATCAAATTTCCTGTTGTAATGGATGGGTTTACTCAAGGCCCCTTCTCTCTTGAAGGTTGGAGGGCCTGGAGACTTTCCTGGAGATATCCTCGAACTCTTTACAGTTTTTGGACGGGAGTTTCTCAGGTCAAGAGTCTCATCGTGAGTTTCCCTTACTCTCACTTCACATTTTGTTGTTTTCTTTCTCTCTTTCCTGACATACTCTTTTCTATTACACGAACTATCTGAGTCTCCTTTTGCTGAGTTTTTATTTCTTTCATTGCGGCGTATATTATTATTATCCATGGGAATGCTTTAAACTTGGAATTTTGAAATTTACTGCTTTGTTGTTTCACTTGAAATTTTACATTTTGACTGATAATTTTGGAATAAGTCTCGATGACAGATTTTTGAACAAGTTGAAGTATGAAGGCTTAGGGTCCCTTTTCAGTACAACTCACATATGATACTGGCATCAGAGATATTTGTGAATTGAGTTGTGCACTGAACTGAACAATAGAATAGATTAATCTCCAACTTTATGGTCCGAAGAGGATGATGAAATAAGCGAAAAGGAAAAAATGGTTTATAATCCACATGAAAATGGAAGCCCACAGGATGCTGATATGATGGAAGTGGCAACAGTTCTTAGAGACATAACCAATGGAGATTTGATAGTGATTATGTAGTGCGTGCCTAAAAATTATATTCTCCAATCCCGAAGATGATATGAAGGTCATCAAGAACAAAAGGAATTTGAGCAAAGAGAAAAAGGTGTTCATGAGAGCGATTCCACTCAGCGTCAAGTTGCACACTTGAAACAAGTTCTCGGGGAGATGCCAAAAAGAAGAAGCAGAAGAGAAGATGTATTCCTTCGTTATATTGGTGGTACTACTAGAGTGACAAAAAACTCAAAATAAATCACGCTCCTAGTGATGATAATAAAATTAATCTTCATTATCAAAATACTCGTGGTCTCAGGACAAAATTCAGTGAATAGGAACATTCAATTTTAGGATCCAGTTACTATATTATTATACTTCTGGAATAGATATTTTTGTAACGATGAAGATAACTGAAAAAAAACTGAAATACAAAGGAATATTCAAGAATATAGAATATGGTGTGCCCTAGGGAACCATCCTGGGCCCAATTTGATATAATAATAATATTTACCAAAATTATCTACTCTCGATCACAACAACAGAAAAAATATTCACTAATGCCGATGATACAGCCATTTTTATGAGGACACTGCCTGGACATCCCTTAAAAATAAAGTTGAAATGGATCTTGGAAATATCAAGAACTGGTTTTCTCATAAACTCCTCATAATAAATTTCGCCAAAACATACTACCAACCAATTCATGCTTCTGCGCGGTACTCATCATCTTTTACTCCCCTCAATTTGTCCGATCTTTTCACTATCACGGCTGTGAATCATATTAAATATTTTGGGATCATTATAGATAACCAACTCGAATGGGAATCATATATAAACTATGTAATAGAAAATCTCCAATTTCTAATGCATCGTTTCAAAGTACTAAAAGATATGTTAGACAACACAACACTGAAAACCTTATAATTAGCTCTTATTCAACACGGGGTACTGATCAGCTGGAAATGCCACTATGAATAAATTTTAAAAAAGAATCCTTAAAATAATTTTCAAAAAAAAAGAATTCAACCGACAGATGATCTCTTCCTTGAAACAAATATATTTGATAGAGTATAACGCTTCTTCATGCATACTAATATAAAATGTTTTAAATCGAAACACAAACAATCGAGAATACGAATACAACGAAAATGCCAGTCTCAAATTATTCAATACTCTACCAAATCAGATGAAAAGTCCAAAATATCAAAAACAACTCAAAAAGCGATTAAATTACTACATCACTAGTATGCCACGTATAGAGATACATAAGCTAGTGTATTCCTGATTTTCAAACAAAAAAATAAACATTTCTGTTTTTAATCGACGAAATCAAAAAGGAGGAGGTTCTCTATTCGACGCGTATGTTTTTTTTTATGTATGATCACGCATAACTTTTCACAGAGCAGTTCGATCCCGATGATTAATTTTTCATTGGATAGGGTGTAGTTCAAAGCTGGTCCCATTGGAATTTGAACAAAAAAGTCAATCCCTAAGAGTAGCAAAATGGAGGAAATTGATCGTTAATCCTCTGAATTTTGGTCCGTTAACCGATTCTATCAGGCATAACTTTGTAGTAGGTTTTCCGATTTAGATGATTCTTTTTTAATTAGAGGGTATACCTCATAGTTGATCATATTTCAATTTGGAACGAAATGGTCCTTCCCTACGGGTAGAAATATAGGGGATGATTGATTTTCCACTTGTGAACATTGGCA
>JAFIRS010007881.1:0-21107 GCA_018342105.1 Gonioctena quinquepunctata | reverse complement strand
ATTCAACTAATTTCCTCTTCTCGACAGAGTGTGTCTTTCCTTGATAAACTGATTTACTCCAATCGGATCGCCCCCAAGATTGGTTCACCTGTAGAATGAATACGCAGTATACTCTCAATAAAACATGTGAAATTTATAATTCCATCTGAACTCATTTGAAAAATAAATATGGTACTGCACTGGAATCGAATCGTCGGCTTGACCTGAATAACTAGTTTGCTGTGGAATTAGCGATGCATCCTAATAACGAAATTATATGAAGAAATATTCCACGTTCTCGTGAAATAATATTTCTACATGACTTCTATATTAAAATGGTCAAAAATATTCCTACATACCTCGATATCACACTATAATTCACTGCTTTGAAATCAATTTCGCAGAAGGAAGGAAGATGTTCTAATTCATTAGTTATTTAAACATGAACAAATTTCATTTCTTCACGCAATGGCTGTCGAACTCAAAAAAAAAGCTGTCCCGATCAAAGATACAGAGTCAAGGGCCGAGCATGGCTCATTGCTTCGTTAAAAACCAAATTGTTAACCCCTCCCCGACGTGCTGTCAAATGCGCGAGCTAGCGAAAGTAGAAAAACTGTCGGATTATATAATCAGAATATCTGACAAATTTTACAGGCATCATATCCCTGAAAGTCCGCTCACTGCGGAAATAACACATATCAGGGCAAACCAAAGGAGAAAGCACGGGGTAATTTTCGAGGCCCTGGATCTATACAATGAAATACTAGAGTAACACAAACGCGCAGAGCAATAAGCGGTAATAATCAACACACCGGATGAACTCGTCGCAAACTAATTATCAAAAATCAGGTAGATAATAATGCATAATCACAATTTTCAAAACTGTTTTTTTTTTTAACTTTTTCCAGGAAACAGCGGAGGAACAAGATTATACGAAAGAACAAAACCAACAAAGAATTTTCGTAAAAAACATTTTGAAGAAACAGGCGCATGAACACAAAGTAGGAGGCGCTTACAACTATGTAACTGTCGTAGGAAACATCAACTAGTATGTCGTGTAAAGTTCACCCGCTAAATCAACAGGGGCTGTCACTTCGCTCCCTCGGGAGGGCACGAGATCAGTCAGGATGCCCCCAAACAAAGAAATGCAATCCCTTCCTCCTCTCCCATCCCCTTCCCTGGAAGAGGAATATGGAAGAGAATGCTGGGAGATTTCAATATATTGTACATAGTAGTTAAGTTTTCATTGTAAATGTTATTTTGATGAAAAATATATATTTTTGATTTTTGGATTTGAATGAGATAACTTGAGCTATAAGAAATGTAACAGATTTATCGTTACATATCTACTGGCCTATATAGTTTAACTTTGAATTCGAGAAAAACTAAATCATTGACCTGCCATAAAGCTGATTGCATCAAACGAAAGAACCTCAAATGAAACGATCATACAGGATAAACACAGAATATGAAATTATTGAAAATTGATATTTTGTTTGTGTCTACATTTCAGAGAAAAACCTCTCGACTAAAAGTTGTGCAGCTCAAAGGACCTATATGCCAATATTGCTATAAAAATGGGGGAAAAGGAATTTTTACAGTCTTTCAACAGCCGTCATTTTCAAAGAACTCAACTGATTTTGTCTATCTTTGAATTCGTTCAATAAATTGATCAGGGAATAAGGGAATAAGGGTGCGTATACAAAATCAATTTTTCATGGAGAAAAATATTCAATTGATCGGTCCAATTTTGAACGCCAAATGTAATTGCTGCCGTTCTCAAAACTTTCAAGAATCAATCGAATTGTTCAGATTTCGCAAGATTTCTTGCAGTGTTATTTAAGTGTGTCCTATTTTCAACCGACGAAACCAAAAAGGAAGAGGTTCTCTATTCAACGCGTATATTTATTTTTTTCATGGATGATCACGCACAACTTTTTACAGAGCTGTTAGATTCCGATGTTCTTTTCTTCATTGGATAGGGTGTATTTCGAAGTTGGTCCCATTTCAATTTGAACAACAAAGTCCATCCCTAAGGGTAGCAAAATAAAGGATATTGATCGTACAGCCTCTGAATTTTGGTCCGTTAACCGATTCTATCAGGCATAACTTCGTAGTGGGTTTTCCGATTTGGATGATTTTTTTTATTAGGAAGGGTATACCTCATAGTTGATCTAATTCCAATTTGAAATTAAATGATCCTCCCCTTTGGGTAGAAAAATAGGGGATGATTGATTTTTCACTTGTGAACTTTGGCACACATATGTAGTTGACATTGACAGACCCTCCTACATCCGTCAAAATGATAAAATTCTATGAAAGGATGGAATTGTATACAAAGTAATGAAATCAACCCACCAGAACTTTCCAAATTAATTTATATTATATAACAATAGATATTTAACATAGAAAATCATATTATTTAATAGTTAATAGTTGAAGTAAGCTAGGTAAGTGAGTATTTTGGAAGTAATCAAAAATTAAGTAGGTAGTAATAAGAAGATTTCAGCAACAAAAAATTGAAAAATAAAAACTTTTTAACAAAAAAGTAAACCGACGAAAAAATAAACTGAAAAGCAAAAAATAAAATAAACCTCCTCAGTTCAAATGATAATCGAGCTCCTAAACTAATGTGAGTACTTGATTTTGAGTCGGCGCCAAACAAACTAGCAATTGAATTAGGTAAAACGTAGAATGATGGCAGCGAGATGCACGGCTGCGTTTTGATTACTTCTTTCAAGGTAATATAATGATCTTCGATAATTGTTTGTTTGGCGCCGACTCAAAATCAGTTACTCACATTAGTTTAGGAGCTCAATTATCATTTAGTTTTGTTTTTCAGGTGATTTTTTCGTCGGTTTAATTTTTTTAGAAATAATCAAGAATATATTAAAAGAAAAAGATCACCCCAGCCACTTTGCAGAAAAATCAATAAAAGAACGAATACATGCGATCAACAATAAAAATGATGAAAGAAACATTTGCATTCAATGTCCATTGATATTATATGGAAGTATGCATGGATTTTCAGGTGAATATCATTCAACGTTCTGCGTGGTATTTGCCAGGAAAGTAGTTGTTTTTCACCTGACATCTACCATTTTCTGGCTCAATTTTATATTGAATCCTTTATGTGAAGAAAACCGTTTAATTCGATTCTTCTAATATAAATGATAATGAAGTAAAGAAAACAACAACATACATACATACATAGACAAACTATCGAATAAAACTAATGAAACAATGGAAAAACACAACATAACTATTTCACACCGACTGAAAAATACGAACAAAACCATTTATTCAAAATTAAAAACAGAAATACCAAAAAACAAACAAACTCATACAGTATATAGAATACCGTCAAAGTACCTATATAGGTCAAACAAAACAATATTTGCAGAAACGAAGACAAGCCCATAAATACTCAAAAACCGACATAACAGCCTTATCCAAATACGAAAAAAATAAAAATCAACATAAGTTTGACACTAACAACTTTGAAGTTCTGACCAAAGAAAGATATCCAAGAGTAAGAACATTCCTTGAATTGATACATATTGAAAAGACCCCAATAGCATTCATTGTAGAAAACAAACAACAAAGTATCAAAAAGCAATTCTTTCCTTTATTCAGGAAGACTTAATTTTACCTGGCCTACGAGAAATAACTTATACTAATGTGAATCTACAAATATTCACGGATAATCATAAAAATGAAATCATGGATAGATAGACACAACCTCACTTTTTCCTTGAGAGTGAAGTTTTCTGTTATAGTTCAAAATAAAGTTAAATAAAGTTCTTCAGATGTGATATACGTTATTGTGAAAATTGTTCAGGACCGGATGTGCACTATCAAAGTTTTTATACCTGGCTGAAAATGTCGGTGTTCAAGATATGCCCTGAAACTGGACCCCTTCTCACTCCAAGCTCTATCAGGAACTCCAATACCATAAATCAGGAACCATACATATGCAGAAATCAGCTTTGGACACTTGGATGTGTTGTATAATTAAGGTAATATTAGTTTTGTTCTTCAAATGTTGGAATTATTTCATTTTTCTTCCTCTCAAAAGGTTGCGTGGCATTCCCTTGTAATTTTTTTTTTTGTGTTTTTTTTTTCCTTTTAAAATTTATAACTGGTTTTTCATAACATAACAATATATATATATATATATATACATATATATATATATATATATATATATATATGTGTGTATATATGTACTAGCTAACCGCGTTAAGTGCAAAGTCCAGACATTAAAACTATTTTCAATCTTTGAAAAAAAAATTGTGGGATTTATTTGCCTTGACGTTTCGAAAACGTTAACAGATTTAGAGAAAAATGATAAGAAAATCATCAGGGATAGTTTTAACCCCTCAGGATTCGAATTTTGTTAAATCCCCTTTTGGTACGCCGTACCCCTGCAATGAAACTCCATGCAAAATCAAATTAACCTATTAGCGAAAATCTTCGTGATATAGGGGTATGACTCGAAATCAATCCCAACAAAAAGATAGAAATGACGCATTTTGACGATTTTTTTTAATCAACAGTTTCCTAGATAAAAATTAACATATCTATGTTTTTCTCCGTTTATATGCCTGCGAATTTGTCTGCCTGGTTTCCAAGAAGATTCCTCTTTTTTATAACATATTTTGATTCGATTTCAGAATTTGCGAAATACTTGTAAAAATCAATTTTATCAAATGACGCCAACACTACGCGTGTCTTAACGTGAGTAAATTGAAAAAAGTTATATTAATTAGTGCAAATGGAATTTCAGTCAAAATATCTCATTACTTCTTTCAATTTCCAATAGTTTATTCCTCATAGTTTATTTTCGGTGATGAATCGGTTGAAACGACCATTATTGAGACAATTCGACCTAGCAGGCAAATGTCTTGACATTCCAATTTTAGATTCCTAAATAACTTTCATCCAATACTGGTTAATCTGACGTAAATATGACATGAAATTCAACTGAGCTCAATTCAGCGCCGACCTATTCGTAGGTCAAAATGACGTCAGTTTAGCCAACCATAATGTTCGTTGAGATAATGTTTTCTTTATGTATTAACACTAAAGTTTCTCTAGTTTCCAGTTGAACCTTCGCAAGGAAACAGTTAATTAAAAAATTAATTATTCAAGAGATACAAATTATTCAAAAACTCAGAGAGAAGTTTGAACCGCTTCTGATTCAAATTTTGGAGAATCCTTTCTCAGTACGTACCCAAATCTGGAATGTAAAAAAATTGATTTTCATATTACTGATACTCCTCCAGATATAACCTGTTTCACGATACTTTTTACTGCCGAATTTCAGAAATGACAAAATTTCTCCTTGGGCAAAACTTAACATAAAATTGAAATGTTCTGGTGCATTAACTGCACAGATTGAAATGATTCAAATTCAGGAGGTTGTTCTAATACATTGAGATCCAAGCCTATTAATTGAGATCCAAGCCTATTAAGATCCGTTATTCCGTTTGCTGTCATCCGTTATCCTGTAACCCGTTATGCTGTATCCCTCTATCCAGTTTTCCGTTATCCCGTTATGCAGTTATCTCGTTATCCCGTTAAACCATTATGCCGTTATCCGTTATCTTGTTTTACCGTTTGCCATTATCCTGTTTCCCCATTAACCCATCATTGCGTTTTGCCGATATCCCATTATTCCGTTACCCCGTTATCGCGTTATGCCATTAAATCGTTATCCTGTTATCTTGCTATCCAGTTATCCCATTAAACAACTGGAAGATGTACTTGAAATGGGAGCTCACCTTATATTGGTTGCATTTGGTTGTGAAATGATGTGGTTTAATTATCGTATCAAAATCAATAAACAAACAAATTTCAATTTTATAATATTATAGATAGAGATATGTATGTGCTCCGTCAATTAGCTGATTTCAAGAAGTCAACAGTGGAATTTGAACCTCATTCAAACTTCATTTAATATCCACGTTAGTGTGTATATGATGAACTGCATCGGACACGGGTATGTGTGAAAAATCTATTCTTCATGGTAAATTGCACCTCTTGTTTGAATCCAATCAGTAGAAGCAGGCCACCAGTATCTTGTAATAGGTGCAAAAAAGAGTTCCATCGTGCCTGTATCACAAAAACTGCCGACATTCTTATTCTGTTAAACACTTTACCGGGGCTCTTCAGGAAATGCTCCGACTGTGCAAATAGCTATATATTGCTAGACTCAATTGGCATTCAGAAAATAGTGGAAACCAAACTCCCTGGATTCCATGGGAAACGAAGTGAACGCTGTGATTACAAAAATCAGAGAAAATGAAACTTCTAACTGTCGCATGAAGTATTCAGATGTGCTGAAAGATGAATCACAGCCGGTTATTTTGATACATTCCAATAACGGTAATAAGTCCTCCTCTAGTACTAAAGCAGAGATTTTGCAAAACGTTGATCCTGGTCGAGAAAACTTGCAGCTAACGAAAGTCGAGCCAGTCATTGATGGGGGAATACGCGGGAGTAAAGCTGATAATGAATAGTTGAAAGCCAAACTCGAACAAAAAATGTCAGTAGAATACAAAGTAGAAGAAGTTGGCGTTGTTCTTCAAAAAATTTGCTTGGTTGGTATGACTCAGAATTTTTTAACGGATGACCTGAAAAACTATATAATCAAGTGTAACTCTGAAGTTTTCTCCAATGATTCAACTTGTGACATCCTGAAAATACTTCGTGCGAAAAATAACGATAATATGTTTCAAGTCATCTTGCAGGTAGATAAGTCGGTGTATGAACATGTGTTGTCGGCATGTAACTTATTAGTGGGTTATGACAGTTGTAGCGTATATAATGCACGTATATAAGTGTTTTAAATGCAACGAATTCAATCATTCTTCACAGAAATGTTCAGAACCTGTCTCCTGTCCAATTTGCGGCCAAGATCATGATTTCAAAAACTGTACATCCAATAGCAACAATTGCTCCAACTGCAGAAAGCCTAACAGACCAAATATAGCTACTGATCACGCACTATGGGAAAAACAAAAATGTGTGGTGTACACCAAAACCTTAGATGAAGCATTGTCCAATCTTAATGCCATCAATTAGCAATTAAACACTAATAATCTACTCTCCTCCGTAAAAACAGTTACAGTCAATCCAAAGGTAGGTACATCGGGAAGCGAATTATTACTATTTTATCAGAACACACGTGGCCTTAGAACAAAAATCAATGAGTTTTTCAACTCGGTTGTTCACAGCTCACTTCATATATTTGTTCTGACTGAAACTTGACAAAATCCATCAGTGGATAACGCTGGGTTATTCAGTGCTGAATTTAATGTTTATAGGTCTGATTGAAATTCTGCAATTAGCTACTCAACCAGGGGCCGGGGGTGTCTAGATTGCTGTTCATGAGGAGTACACCTCATCTCAAATTAATCTTAGCTTTAGATTTATCGATGTTCTATTAGTAAAAATTGAATTGAACGTAAATAATTTTTATATATGTACATTATATATTATTACACCGGAAACTCAACTAGAGGAAGGAGAGACTCTGTTTGAGTGGTAAGAATCGCTAAAATTTTGGTATGAATATAACATTATGTTGGTAAGCGATTTCAATCTTCGCAAACTTTTTTGATTTATCTCAATTTAACTTTAATTTGAACCATAATAATAAGCTGTTAGGCTTAGTATACTCTAATCTAATCTGTACCGTGGTGAGATCTAAAGACCCATTGGTCAGAGAAGACGACCATCATCCAGCATTAGAAATAGATTGTACTCTAAATGAGAAAAGTGAAGAAGAATCATCCTATGAAAAGTGCTCTAACTTCCGTAAAGCCAACTTTCCACATACTGCCTGCAAACTATATAATGCATTAGACTGCTCTGTACCTAAGTATTCTATGAGTAATAAGAATAAGTATCCTCCCTGGTTTACTGGCAGCATGAGTAGACAAATTCGTAGAAAGTTCAAATGCTGGTTCTCGTACAGAAGTAACAATGGTACTCAATCTAGAAGAATTTAAACAACTCAGACAATCAATTAAAATTGCCATTAACATTGCTCATACAAATTATGTCAGACAATGTGAAACTGAAATAAATATAAACTCTAACAAATTCAGGGCATACGTTAATAATGAAAAAAACTGGTAAAGTACCTATAGCATGACATACGGAACTAAGCTACTTACTAATCCATCGGATATAATAAATGGCTTTGCGGACTTTTTTAGCAGTTCTTTTTCTAACCCTTCAAACACAGATTCTAATACCATGCTGGATAATGAACCATTTCACTATTCGACTTTGAACATAGACAGCTTCCACGAAAAAGGAGTACTATCCGCCTCAACATCTATCAAAGCAAAACTCACTGCAGGACCGGATCTTATCCCTGCATATATTGTTAGAGACTGCGCGTCAGTATTAGCTCATCCCCCAACAATCCCAATTAATATTTGCATTCGTTCAAATAAAATTCCCTCTATGTGGAAATGCTCTGAGGTATGTCCGATCTTCAAAAAAGGCACGCGAACTGACGTGAAAAATTACAGACCGATTTCAATTATTAGCAACTTTTGTAAGGTCTCTGAAATATTGTTACAAGGAAACGTTTATCAACACGTCAACAATTCTATTCTAGACCAACAGCACAGTTTCGTAAAAGGTCGATCAACGACAACAAATCTCACCGTTGTTACGCAGCATATAGAAGAAAATATTGATAACAAAATTCAGACAGATGTTATCAACATGGATATGACCAAGGCATTTGATAGACTTGACCATACTTCAATACTGCAGAAACTCTTGAATTTTGGCCTATCGCGTAAGCTACTTGCATTATTCAAATAATATCTGACCGACCACCCGCATTATGTGCAGTTAAATGGATTTAGGACCAAAGAACAGTTGGCAACATCAGGTGTTCCGCAAGGATCTTACCCTAGTCCATTGTTGGTTAACATCTTCATCAACGACATTGGTGATATAATTAATTTAAATTCATTGATTTTTGCTGATGATCTTGAAAAAACGTCTCCTATCACTAACATATCTGATTGTAAGAAACTATCAGATCTATTCAAGTCAATCAATGGTGCAATCGTAATAAGTTAACGTTAAATCATACGAGATGTTGCGTAATGTCGTATACATTGTGATCTGAATCTGTTATTTTTGACTAATAGATAGATAATCATTCTCTAGACAACCCATCTAATTTCAAGGACGTTGGAGGTACCTTCGACCCAGAGCTGTCTTTTGAAGAAAACTAAGACAATATAACCGCCTCGGCGAACCCTTTGTATTGATTTCTAATCAGAGTAGGCCGTGACTTTAACCATATAGATACATATAAAAATCTTTACTCTGCTTATGTGAGATCTAAGTTTGAATATGCATCGGTTATCTGGAACCCTTATTATCAAGTGCACATCTATAGACTGGAGGCAATACAAAGACGATTTCTCAAATACTCAAGTTTTAAAATAGATCAGACTTATCAACCAATGTGTACGTTTCATGAGAGCCTACTGTCGCGACACAGCTCTATCAGTCTGGACATAAGAAGAAAATGTTCAAATTCATTACGCTATACAAAATAATCAACAATGAAATTAGATGTGAATGCTTACTACGTCGGATGAACTTTAGAATGCCCCGTCAGGCATTTCGATACACCGACCCATTCTACACGACCACGCCGCGAACAAATATTTATGGAAACTCCTCTGTTCATACTATGTGTAGCAACTATAATTTAGTAAGTGATCAACTTGATATATTTTATTGCAGTGTGGGACAAATTAATAACTTTTACTTTCAGCAGTAACATTCCTGTATAAGACTTAAGCTTTCTTCTAATGTGAGTCTTTTGTGCAAATTGTGTATTAGTCTTAAGTTTCTACTAATGTCAATATAATTGTGCAATTTTCCTCGTACTTAAGTCCTGTTCTGTAATTGGAAATATGTTTATATAGAACAGAGTAAATAAATAAATTGTTACACATATGGGTCACGTCATCGTAGCAAGATGACATAGCAGTTTTTAAGTCCAAAAATAAGCTAAAATGGATCGAATTCGGTCCCGTTGTTTTTGCGTGATGCTCGAATGAACAAAACACAACCGAACTATTTCGCATTGACTACCAAATACGAATAACACCATTTATTAAAAATTAAAACCAAGTAATAAAGAACATACCAACTCGTACAGTATATAGAATACCATGTACACACTGTCAAAGAACCTATACAAAAAAAAACAGCACTTGAAACGAATACAAGGACTCAAAAACTGACATGACGGCCTTATCCAAACATGAAAAAAAATCAAGATAAGTTTGACACTATCAAGTTTGAAATTTCGACCAAAGAAATAAATCCAAGAATAAGGACATTCTTTGAAATGATACATATAAAAAAGACCCCAACAGTATTAACCAACAGTATACCAATATGAACATAAAGTGCAGGTTATGAAAAATCTTGGAAAACTAAAAGGTAAAAAAATTTTTGTCGCTGAGGACCTTACTAAAATACGGAAAGCTCTTCTATTGGAAGCCAAAGCAGCTTTTGGAGAGAGAGCGGTATGGACCTTCAAAGGGCAAGTTTATACAAAAATAAATGGAATTAAGGTCAATATCAATAACAACTCTGATATCACAAAACACATACCAAATGTTCAATAACATGTTTATTCACTTCGCTCGTACTAATCAAACATGGTCACTTGAGAATATAGATGATTTCAAGATCCCAGAATTTGAAATACTATATAACAATTCTAATTTCAAGCAAAATGATGGGGTTATCGTATATGTCAGAAGTTCCATCGATTATATTACCACTATAAAACATTTTACCGAAATCAAGCTCTTAGAAATAGAATATACGTGGAACAACATATCTTTTATCATCACAGCTTGTTACCGTCCCCCTTCTACTAACCTAAGTCTATATCTGGAAGACATGGAGCATTTTTTGTCTGCTCAGAAAAGTGCTGATGTGAACATTTTCATGGGTGATATCAATATAAATATATTGAATAGTTCGGAGACGAACACCACAAACTACGTATGCCTGATGGCGCAACAAGGGTATTTTTCTTACATAAATAAGCCGACCCGTGTAACAAAAGACAGCTCTACCTTAATTGACCATATCTACATAAAACTATCTGGCAAATACATATTGGAAAAACTGTTATTGAAAACATATATTTACACTACCAATTTAACCGATCATTACACAATTATGCTTTCCATAAAAATACAGTCAATCCTGAATCCATGCACAATAACACCGAAACATCTATTATTTTTATAAATCAAAATAAAGTGAAAAAATTTCTCGAAAAAGAGAAATGGACTGATATCTTGGCATCAAATGACCCAGAACATACTTTTGACAAAATTAAAACATATAATCTTTTATCCACTCAAACTAAATCCATAAAACTTTCCAAAAAAAAACTGAAACCATGGATGACTACAGGTCTTTTAACATCAGATTCAGAGACAACCTGAAAAAAACATTAAATAGACCGTATACCGAAGAACTGAATAAAGAATACAAAAAGTACAGAAACTATCTTAACAATCTAATTGAAACTCATAAAAATAATCATTACATAAATAAGATTCACGACGCCCAACAGAATTATCGGAAAATTTGGCAAAATTTAAATGAAATGATGAACAATAACTTGAAACAAAAAGATAAATAAAATATTACAAATGAAAGTGGACAAATAATTGTTAATGATAAGGAAAAATCAGATTACTTTAATAATTTCTTTGCAAATATAGGACAACAGATGGCAAGGAAAATTGATAAACATGACACTATCCCGGAAATTGAATGTAATATTGCAAATTCTTTTTTTCTAAGCCCAGTATCAAGAAATGAAATTATTAATATAATATCTACTTTGAAAAACAATAGCTCTCCAGGTCCTGACAGTATAACGGCGCAATTTATAAAAAAACACAATTTATTTCTATGCAGTCCTCTTTGCCATATTATCAATTTATGCTTCGTAAGGGGTAATATACCAGCTGCTTTCAGAGAGTCTATAACCACCCCAGTTTTCAAAACTGGTGACAGAAAACTTACAACGAATTACAGACCAATAACTGTTATTAATAATTTTGGTAAGGTTTTCCAAAAGTGTTTGAAAAATAGACTGATTGATTTTTTGGAGAGAAATAATATCTTATTTGAAGGCCAATTTGGTTTCAGAGAACACATGTCAACTGAAAATGCAATATTTCAACAGATCAACAGTGTATGGAAAAACTTTAATGACAAAAAAAGGGCTCGACGGTTTTCTTAGATTTGGCAAATTCTCCTGAAACGTCTAGAAACTATAGGAGTTAGAAGGAATTACACTAGATCTATTCAAAAACTATATATCTGACAGACATCAAAAGGTTAAAATAAACAGTCTTCACAGCGATCCACTACCTATCACCATGGGCGTCCCACAGGGTACAGTATTGGGTCCAATCTTATTTTTCATTTATATCAACAGTCTTTATAAACTTTTGAACATCAATTGCAGGATAATACCTTACGCGGACGACACTGCTCTTTTGTTCGAAGGAAACTCCTGGGATGAAGTCTATAAGAAAGCTGAAACAGGGCTCAAATATGTTATCTCTTGGTTGAATATGAGCCTTCTGAGTCTGAATTTAGAAAAAACGAAATTTATCGCATTTACCACAACAAAAAAAGATCAGCCCTTGAATAACATACTCACTATTCATAAACATATCTGCCGATCGCCAACGCAGTGTACATGTCCAAAAATTAAAAAAGTTGACGACATAAAGTATTTGGGTATTTATGTGGACCAACACCTGCGAAGAACACGCAGATAATACAGTTAAAAGACTTAATAAGTTAGTCTATAAATTCTATCAACTTAGAAATCTTAATAATAAAAAACTCCTACTTATGATTTACAACTCACTTGCTGAATCCATATTGAGATATTGCATCATTATATGGGGTGGTCTTAGTAAAACATTATTACACGTTCTTGAAGTTATGCAAAATACTATATTAAAAATAATTTTTAAGAAAAATAGAAGATACTCAACTGAAGACCTTTACAAAGAATCTGGCTCATTTGAAGTAAGAAAACTATATACCTACCACTGCCTAATATGGATGCAAAACAATCCCATCTCTCATATAAGCCATATATTCAACACACGTGCTGAATCTGAACAGAAAACAAATGTTCCTCTCTGTAGACTAACCCACACGCAGAGATTTATATCATACTTTGGGCCAAAACTGTTAAACCTAGTCCCTATAGATATCAGAATCATTCCTAATAAATTCAAAATGAAATCTAAACTCAAAGAATTTGTAAACCTGAATTATAACAAACTAAAAACCGTGTATGAACTTGACTAAAAAGGAAAAAAAAAAAAACACCCTACTCTCTCTCCCTCATCACAACAAATTTGATCTTCACATTGTATATAACTCTTTTTTCTTCTCAAATTTTCATTCATTCAAAATATATGTATAAACTTCACAACTTCAGGCTTACGACTACAACACAAGCTTTGCTTAGGTAGATCAGCCTGGAACATAATCTGTAATTCATAATTTTTCTTTCTAATTTTAGTTATGAATTGATATTGTAGATGAAACTTATACTTACCTGAATAAATTTACTTACTTACTTTTAAAAATAGAATTGATATCGAAAATTCAAGCCAGATTTATAGCAAACTTTTTTTAATCTGTTAAAATTAGTAGAAATGTTGCCATAAAAGTACAGTAAGGCTCATATAACCTAATCTTATCAGAAAAAAAAATACGATTCCAGAAAAACTACTGAATTAACAGTTGCCTCACATTATAAAAATTCAATTAAAAAATTTCGTACAACAAAATTTAATTCTATCAAGTGTTCAGATGATTCTATGATTATCTTTGAATTCATATTTGATAGTATACAAAACATATTTTATATGTATTGCTCCGTGTACCCCTGCGGTAACTTCCGCGCGGAACCCTATTTTCAACGTTGAATTGAAATTATAAATAATTTGGATAGAGTTCCGAGAGTTGATTTTTTCATGGAAAATTTCATTTTCTCCATCATTAATAGTTTTTGAGCTATTGCAAAAAAGCTGTGGCCTTTTTTATTAATAACAATAGCAAATTTTCGTCAGCGGAAAAAATCTAAAAATATTTTTTTTTTCAAAATGACACTTCGAATTGAATGAGCCATCGCCCATATATCCAGTAGACAGAAAGATGGAAAATTGTGGACGCTATTGGTTATATAAAAATTAAAGGTATGAGGAGAGGTACCTAATTTGACGCACTATTGGATGACCATAGAAAGATGGGCATAACACTCAATATTCAAGCTTTCTAATATATTGTATTATTTCTCAAAATTAGGATAATCCTAAAATATGCGAACTCTTTATAAGTATGGTTAAAAATCTTATGACTATAAAATTGAACAATTACATTCGTAATGTCAGCCCTAACAGCTGCAAATACATGTTCAAAGAACGAGCAATAAACTTAGTACTCTGTCACTTGAGAGATTAAAAGATTCCGACAAAACCCTTTGATGATAGAACTTAAATAGTTTTAAAAATCGCCCCAAATGGTTACATGATATAATCCTCTTATAAATAGTAAAACTGTTTTGAGTTTTGAATGCTAGCAGATATTGAAAATACATGGGGACAGAACAACATAAATTGGCCAATATGGAAATAACTCTTTTTTTTCCCAACCCTTTGCCACACATAAATACATATTTTGCCATGCTTATGAAAAAGGACGTCTTAAGATATTGACGTTTCAGTTTATTCAATTGCATTTTATTTCATTCTCATATTGATATTTCGATTTCAATTTATTCAATTCAGTACTTTCATACAGATATTCAATTTGTGCTGTTTTCATCATCGTCAATTAGATTCTTGAAATTAATCATAGAAATAACATTTGGTTACGAAAACTATTACTTGCTTTTACATTCTTTATTATTTACTGATAGGAAGTAAACATATTTCGTGCTCAAGTATGTCATTAGTGTGTTCTGTCTAGTTTTTTCGAAGGAAATGAAAATAATTTTCTAATATTTCAGTTAATTTTCCTAATGAAAGGTTGGTTTTCTTGACTATTTTTCTATAGAAATGTTATACTTTTAAATTGATGTGCTTTTAATAATTCCATAAGGCGTTCTTGTCACTTTTTTTTGGATTATAACCTTCCACAATCTGAAAACAAAATTAAATGGATCAGTGAACTATACAAGTGTAGAATGGCAAAAAAATAATTTGCTCCGAAAAGTTACTGCGTACACCAACCTATTTTTCACAAATTGAAAAAAATTTGATTTGCGAAAAAACTGAGAAATTTTATTCTACATTCAGAATATTTTTATAAAGTGGGAACGGATTTAGTTTCCGAAACGTCAAGAGTATATAGAGAAGTACCTTCAAATAAAATAATTTTTGTGATAAGCAAAAATTAGAATACGGCAAGTTACCGACTAATTGATAATTTTTTAACTTGTGAAAAATATTTGGTGTACGCAGTAACTTATCGGGGCAGACTAATTTAATTTCTTTTCTTGAATCCATTTAATTTCGTTTTCAGATTGTGGAAGAATGTGTCAAGAATGAGCATTCATAAGGCGTTTTTTTATACTTTGTTCAAATACTTTTGCAGAATTATTTATCACTGATATAGACCTACAGTTATCTATATTTCCACTATATCGGAGTAATGGTGGTTTGTTTTAATTGTTTTCCGTATACTGAGTTGATAATATTATTACTGGTTTTATTATATAGGTATGGAAACATTTCTGGGTACAGAAATATTGTATGTTCTATATACAGGGTGAGTCAATAGGATTCCCGTGGTTGATTGCTCCTTAATGTATAATTATTTCGATTTCTTATATTTTTTTTGTGAAAGGGACCATCTGAGACCACCTTCTTGAATTATGTTCATTTATACAGGGTGCATCATTGATGCGTGGCTAAGCAAAGTTGTTCTTTTTCAAATGAAACACCCGGTATATTTTCATATATTCCGATCGGCTGTTCCATTGGCTGCTCAATGATTTTTTCAATTTTGAATTCCGTTGCGGCGTTGCCGAGTTATTCAAAAGAAATCTATTTTGTAGACTTCTTCTCGAAAAATTACCTATTTCACATTTTGAAATATTCAGTTAAGATAATTGGGGAATCGTTGGTCGATATGATGATGTTCATTGAGAATACCAATAATTTGGAATAAATTGTACAGGATGTTCGATACAACAACACAAACTTAGCCATTCTCAAACATCGGTATTTTGATTTTTCCAAAAGGAACACCCTAAATATTTTCATTTAAATCAAGTCCTTTCCAATAACTCTACACTTTTCACTCTCCATGTCACAGAAAATATTGACAATGTTCGCCTTTGGTATCATATTTGGAATTAAACTTTACATAAAAATCACATTTATTCGAATCTAACAGAAAGTAATAATTAATGCAGCAAATGTTCAATGTGCCTGCCATTTTCACCAATACACACTCTCAATCTGTTTCGAAAATTAGTATCCACATGTGCCAGCATGTCCTCTGAAATTTCCCTGAAAGCAGTACGAATTCTTGCTTTCATATTTTCAGGAGTTGTAGGCGGAGTTTGATAGACAACCCATTTGATGTATCCCCATAGAAAAAAATCAATTTTTGTGAGGTCCGGTGACCTTGGAGGCCACTGAACTGGCCCTCCTCTACCTATCCATTTTTGACGGAATTAATTATCAGTGTATTCCCGCACATCAGTGTGGTAATGTGCAGGCGTGCCATCTTGTTGTAGCCACATTCTCTGCCTTATTGCCAATGGAATATCATCTAATAAATTTGATAATTGTCTTCGCAGAAATCTTAGATATTTTCTTCCATTGAGATGTCCGTTGAAAAAAAAGGGCCCAATTACACGCCGTCCAATGATACGTCCCCAAACATTCAGTGACCACCGTTGTTGGTGATTGACATATCTAACAAACTGAGGATTTTCAGTTGCATAATAGTGCATATTATGCCGATTCACAAGGCCATTGTTGTGAAACGTGGCTTCGTCCGAAAATAGAACATACTCAAAAAAATCAGGTTCTTGGTTGATTTTATCTACACCCCATTGGCAAAACCGCATTCGCTTTGGAAAATCTCTTTCAGTCAGCTCTTGCATTAACTGCATATGATATGGATGGTAATTGCATTTTCTCACCATCCGAGAAACACTACTTTGAGATATTCCCAACTCCCTACTCAAAATCCGTGTACTCACATGGGGATTCTCGGTAATATGCAATGCAATATCAAAAGCATTTTCATCATTCGTTACAGGACAAGCACGTTCAAACTTTTTGTAAAATACTTTTCCGGTTTCCTCAAATCTTGTTTTGAGGTCTCGAAATGCTCGCTGGTCTGGATGTCTTATCTCAGGAAACTTTTGTTCGTATAATCTAGATACCAGCAAGCAATTGCCATCACTTTCCCCCAAAGCATACACCATTTCAACCATGTCCTCTGAACGATAATTCATAATGCCACAATAATTTCTAACACAACTGGATTGTAGTTTGACAGTTACCTCTATTTACAAATTCCGATAGTCATTTTTTCAGCGGAGGTCATGGATAACTTAACTAGAAAAAATAGTTACATTCAAAAATTTCTTTTGCCATGATAGTTATTCATGAGTTGCCAAGAATGCTTTTGAAGATGGGAAAAAAATAATTGAAACATCATTCAGTATCAGTATTTTCAAGAACAAACATGTAGATAAAAAAATCTATAGAATTGTTGATTTGATATTGAACAATTCCTTTGAACCAGAATATCTCGGAAACAGATTGTTTAAGGTACATGACGTTGGTAATGAAAAGTGTAGAGTCATCAAATAAGAGTTGATTTAAATAAAAATATACAGGGTGTTCCATTTGAAAAAATCAAAATACCGATGTTTGAAAATGGCTAAGTTGTGTGTCCAACATCCTGTACAATTTATTGCAAATTCTTGGTATTCTCAATGAACATCATCATATCAACCAACGATTCCTCAATTATCTTTAATAAATATTTCAAAATATGAAATAGGTAATTTTTCGAAAAGAAGTCTACAAAATAGATTTCTTTTGAATAACTCGGCAACGCCGCAACGGAATTTAAAATTGAAAAAATCGTTGAGTAGCCAATGGAACAGCCGAACGGAATATATGAAAATATACCAGGTGTTTCATTTGAGAAAGAACAACTTTGGTTAGCCACGCATCAATGATGCACCCTGTATGAAAAAAAATAATTTCAAAAGATGGTCTCAGATGGTCCCTTTGACAAAAAAAATATAAGAAGTCGAAATAGTGATACATTAAGGAGCAATGAACCACGGGAATCCTGTTGACTCACCCTGTAGGAGCCTTTAGGAAATTAAGGCGCTTAGTTTTTGTTGTTTGATTCTGTTCTTCATGTTTTTATCAATGGTTGTGAATTATTTGTTGAATACATAGTCTTTTTTGTTGCTGTCCATTATTTCTCCAACGAAATTTTTTACCTGTATTTCGCTTCTTGAATTTTTTTTTTCCTAATTGTTATTTTAACGATTGTATACCAAGTTTTTCAATTATTATTGGCATCATCAAGTTTTTCACCATATAAATAGTTTGTAGATTCCTTTGATAATTGTCTAAGGGAGTTCAAAAAGTTTGTATTTTTTTTTCAATTCTTCTGTGAAAATTTTTGTGAGAGTTTTTCCGGTTTTTTTCTTTTTTTTTTGGAATTTTTTTTTTTGATTTTTTTCAATTTGTTAGTGAGATGTGTAGGCGGATTTTTCATCTTGGTTTTTGTAACTTCTTTCCACGATTCGTTCTTCCCACGAGCTGTTTTTCTGATTTTTGAAATTTTCTCTTGTTGTAGTATTCGTTGTTTTCATGGTTCTTCTGTTCAGTTTTTTTTATATATATATATATATATATATATATATATATATATATATATATATATATATATATATATATATATATATATATATATATATATATATATGTATATGTTGTGTAGTTATCTGATAAGCTTGGTTCAGTTATAGCTGCAGTGCAAGATGTATTATGTGGGATGTTTATTTTTACTTATGAAGATATGTTATTTACACCGGTGGGGCAGATTATGTATGAGATAAATCCATTTTCTATTAGTATATTTAGATATTCCTTAACTGAAATAGAGAGTTTGTCCATGATATTTATATTTATATTTCGGCTTTACTAAATACGAAACGTTTTTGTTCCTTTTTGTCCAATTTCCAGTATTCCGTGTTTATTTATTTTTATTTATGTTCTTTGTTTTTTTTCGCCATTCTCGTTACAGTTTTCTTTCAAATCATGCTTTCCAACAACTGCTATAAGGATCTTTTTTGTTTCAATGGGCATAACGTAACGTTGTCGTTTTGTTATAGATCCTTTTTTGAAAAATGTAGCAGTTGTTAATTTTTTTAGATTTCATTCATATTATTATATCTTATATCATTGTCTCTAATTACAGATAGCGGCAAATTGTCATCGCTTTCATGTTTATTCAAGAAGGGATTTCTGGGAATAATTTGTACCCCTGAAACATGTTATGAATCTACATCACTGTTGCTTTCCAACTCAGATTCAGTAGAAATATAGCTCAAATTTTTGACTGAATAATTGTCATCACTAAGATTGAAATATATTTTTATAATGACCAAATCTTTTGAAAATTCCAATTCCAAAGACACTGTTCCATTCAACAATCAATGGTAAATAATAAGTTGTTTTACATGTACTGAAATAATAAATCGTAAATGCACAAAAACATAACGACATTCCTTCGTTGTAATTCCTACAATAGCAAGATAACATTACTAAATCAAAAAGTCTTATCTACCGGTAAAAATGTAGATCTCTTCTATAAATTAAATTCTTGTATAGATAGATATAATTTATTTTGCCAAGTGATTGCATTTTAAGTAATATTGCAATAGTCAAAATACAAAAAACAAAAACAGAGATGACAAAAGTATAACACGTTTATAAATACAGACTAGATGTGTGGAAGACAAATAATCAAACAAAAATAAAAACCACTAATAAAAGTACTCCGATAAAGAGTGGAAACACTCATGTATTAAAAATTCCTTTAGTGTTTTTCTGAACTTAGTCACTTTATCAATACTTTCGATTCCACTATGTAAATTATTGAAAATAGGAAATTCCATATAGTCGGGTGAATTATAGCTGATATACATTTTTAAAAAATGGTACATCAAAATCCTTATTTTTTTCTGGTATTCATTGAGGGACTCACCTGCCCGGAATCCATGTTGCTTATCTGTTAATATATCGAATGTTCCTAGAAAATTTCCAAGACGTAATAGAAAAGCATACTCAAAAATTTTCTCGAAAGTGAAGGAGGTACAGTCACTGGTCTATAGTTTTCAAGTAGCGAATTGTCTTTTTTTCAAGATTGGAATGATTTTTCCACCTTAAAACTAATAGGAAACAAACCTGTGATGAATGACAAATTCACCCGGTGTGTAAGTGGCTTAATCAAAGAGGGAATTATCTTTCAACCAAAAACATGGGTAAATCATCATTTATATTTCAGTTTATTTTGGAAAAGTCTTTCCAATTCATTTTTCGTATAATGAGTTAGAAAAAATGACTCAAATCCAATATTTCTATTATCTAGCGTATGAGTTCCATTTTTGATAGATATGTTATCAATAATTTTTTTGGGTGAAAGTATGAAAAATTTGTTGAATGATGAAGCAATCGAGTCAATATCACTAATTTCTTGATCATCCACCCTGATTGTTAGATTTTCATGCTGAATATTTTCGTTAGATATTTCTGCTATCACTTTTTCTGGATGGATTGCTGTAATTAAATATTTTATTTTGGTAATATTCTTCTTTTGTTCTGGATATCAGGTCATTATGTTTTCGTTCTATCTTTCGATAAGAAGGTTCAAGAACAGGAAAACTTTCACACAAAGAACTGAAGGCTTTCAATTTAGTGCTTGATTTTCTAACCTCATCATTAACCCATTTC
>JAFIRS010007880.1:0-21114 GCA_018342105.1 Gonioctena quinquepunctata | reverse complement strand
TGCGTTCTAGGGTTTCTGGATAGTTTGTTGTAACGTGTTGTTGCTCTTCGAGGTCTGTCTTTGTGTGTATTTGTGGTATGTGTCCATGGAGTCTTTATGATTTTTTTGAATGGGCCCAGCCAGTGGTTTTCCTGGTAGTTGGGGGGGGGAACCTGGGGTTTCCGCCTCCCCATTGTTAGAGGGTTTTTTACATTTCCCTATTTTTAAAGGGGAATTTATACGTTCACGATCAGTGGAGGAGTTATTATTGATGGTTTGTGTATTTGTCTGTAAAGCAAACATCTATGAAATTTTTCTGTGCTCTCCCAATTTTTCTAGTGTTTGATACTGCGGATTCCAAACCCGTAAAAAAAGTTTATTGGTATAAAACATAAAAGATACAAGAAGGAATTTTGTATTTCTGAAATTTTGCAACTTCGTGAGAAAACCCATAATATTATTGCATTGTTTATATTTTTTTAGATGAGACATGATACTCCTAGATCTTTCATTTCTGATACAGATTTCAGTTCAGGGTTTTTTTATTTTGTATTTATAGTCAAACTTTTGTTTCGGGTAAAAGTAATTGAGAAAATTTATGATGATTCGGGAATAGCTACTATCACAAAACGATGCGAGATTGTTGGGATCTTGTTGTATCTCAGTCCCGTTTTATTGACTGTATATTTTCCCAAGTCGTCTGCATAGATTAGAAGGAGCATTTTAAAAAAATCAATGATTTTTTTTATATACAGGGGGAGTCGAATAAGACCGACAAACCCCGACTACAGTTTCCCCTCCGTCATTTGAGGGGAAAAGTTGCCATCAAATCCCCCCTGAGATACAGGGGTTGAAAGTGAAAAAAATAAGATTTAATTTGTTTTCCAATATTCCCGAAGAAAAAAAAATTTTAAAAATTGGTACAGTATTCGGTTTTTTCATCTTTAATTTGGTTTTTAATTTTAATTTTCGTGAATCAGCGGCGTAGTTAGATGGTATGTGGACAAAGTTCCTTAATATTTTTCCCGGGGCAAATGAATGGACAAAAGGTTCGACATCAGTTCGGCTCTTCGATAAAACCTGAAAGTGGAGGTTTCTGAGATAATTGAAAACTGAAGATATGTCCTTAGTAGAGACATTATTTACTATGTGCAATAATCGCATAATGCTAATTTCTTACAACATATCGAAATATGTGTCAACCAGAACATTTTTTAATGTTGGAAGAATCGGACATATAGTATGGATGAGTCAGAATGAGACCGATAACTCTATTTCTTCATTTATTATATTATTTGATCGAATCGATGTCGTGGATTCACTGATATGTTACCATACTTTCTCGCATATGATTGTTTTGATAAATCAACTGACAAACAAACCCAGCCTCAAATTCATAATACTCCGCTTAGATAAGAGTTGAGGTCTGAAATATTTTTTGCGAAAAACAGAAGATAAGTACTCTTAATTTGTTGAAGTTTATATTGGAGTATCATTATCAAAGCCATTTCTGATTGAATTATCTAGGAAAATATTATCCAATCAACATGTTTTTCATTATTGGGTATTACTATATACTTAAATGATTTCTTCCGATTCGCGATAACTAGTTGCGAAGTCGAGCCTCTCATGCATGTTTGTGGTAGGATGTTCAGTACACCACTGATCACCGCATAAAACATACAAGAAATTTGAAATTTGAAAGAAACGTAGCCTTTTTTCATTGTTCCCGGTAGAAACACACTGATATATCGATACTTACATTAGACATAATTGACAGTAACCCAAAACATTTGTTTATTGTGAAGTTTCTTCAGTCTGTAAACATCATTCCAAAATGGATTATACATTTGGAGAATATACAGATATGCATTTCGTTCATGGTGAAACAGGGGGAAATACCAGAGATAGACATAGATATCCAATCAGACATCATCCACATTTCACTACTTTTACAGGTGTGCATCGACGATTGAAGGAAACGGGGATCTTTAAATTCAGTTAACACCATTGTGGTGCGAATAGAACAAGAAGAGATAATGTTACGGAAGAACAAATTCTTGAACGATCAGCAGCAGATCCTTCTACCAGCACTCGGGCTATTTCGTATAGGTTACAAGTGTCACAATCAACAGTAAGTCGGGTAGCACATCATACATTTCACCTACAGAAGGTGATGGCCCTAGATGCTGGTGATTACGGACCTCAAAGTTTTTTTGAGAATGATTTTTGAGGATGTATAGAGGAGCAAACGATTTTCCTAGATATGTTCTATTCACGGATGAGGAATGTTTCACAAGGCATGGATATTTCAATAGTAGGAACAGCCATTTATGAGATGAACAAAATCCACATAGAATGCTTCAAAAAGGCTACCAACCAAAGTTTTCATTGAATATTTGGGTAGGAATTATCGAAAATAGTATCGTTGGACCATATCTCCTTCCTCTCCGTTTGAATGGGCAGAACTACCGAGTATTTCTTGAACATGTTTTACCTGGGCTACTTGAAGACGTACCTCTATTGGTTCGTCAAATAATGTGGTATCAATATGACGGAACACCGGCCCATTTCCAATGAATCGTTCGTCAATTTCTTGATCAAACATTCCATGATCGGTGGATAGGTAGATGTGGACCCATACATTGGCCTGCACGTTCTCCGCATTCAACTTCACTATACTTTTTTTGTGGGGATACTTGAGACCTGTAGAATCTGTGAATGATTTAACGGCAAGAATTTAAGCAGCATGTACGTTTATACAGGATACACCAGGAATATTCCAAAGCGTGCGACAGTCGATGATTCGGAGATGCCAATTGTGTATTGAACAAAATGGTGGTCCATTTGAACATTTGTTTTATTGCCTTGTTTCTTTCTATGTAGTGTACCCACTAAACCGTTTCTATCATTTAAGTAGATATTCATACACAATAATTGTTTTTTTTTTCATGCAAGTGACTGTAGTAACTTATCAGTGAATCCGCGACATCGACTCGATCAACTAATATGATGAATGAAAAAATGGAGTTATCGGTCTCATTCTTACTCACGCGTACTATGTTTCCGATCCTCCCAACATGAAAAAATGTTCAGGATATTGACACATATTCCGATATGTTTTAAGAAATCAGCATTATGCCATTATTGCACATAGGAAATTATGTCTCTACTAAGGACATATCTTCAGTTTTTTTCAATTATCTCAGAAATCATTACTTTCAGGCACATGGAATGTCTTGACTTTTAGGTTGAGTATCGATTAGCCGAACTGATGCTCAACGCTCATTTGTCCATTCACTTGTCCCAAGAAAATATGAAGGAACATATAACCACATACCATCGTAACTACGCCACTGGTTTACGAAAATGACAAATCATAACTTCAAATTAGCACGTTAATAAACCTCGATTAGTGTACCAAGTTTCAAATTTTTTCCTTAAGGAATTTTGGAGAAAACAAATTAAATCTTAATTTTTTTCGTGTTTTCGACACCCTGTATCTTAGAGGGCATGCATTTTAGGACATACCTTGATAGCGACTTTTCACTTCAAAATGAGGTGAGGAATCTGTAGTCGGAGTTTGTCGGTCTTATTCTGACTCACCCTGTAAATATTATGAAGAATAACGGTCCAAGGTGATTTCCCTGGTGGACTCCAGACGATGATTCAAAAATCTGAAATGTATCCATTTAATGCTACCATCTGAGTTCTACTATGCAGGTAGGATGATATCCATTTCAGGAGTTAGTCGCTGACACCAACCTCAGCAAGCCTTGTTATTAAAATTTTGTGACTCATTTCTTCAAAGTTCTTGCTGATGTAAGTGTAAATGACATCCACCTGAACCTGATCGTCCATCGATTCTAATGAAAAATATGTGAAAGTCATCTGATTTGTTTCTATTGGTCCCAGGGAAATGATCCGTATTGTCTTTACATTTATTGAAAATTTAATTGTAAATAATATTTTCGAAAAGTTTTCCGAATATGCATAATTTAGTGATGGGTCTATAGTTTCTGAAGTTGTGTCTATTACGGTTTTTTGGATTTGAATAACGTAGGAGGTTTTCCATTTGGAAGGGAAAATGCCATGCCGAAGAGATAGGTTATAAATATGTTTTAGAGGCGGCACTAAATTGGGTTTGCATTGTTTCATGAACGATATTGGGATTCTGTCCGGGCCAGCACATTTTTCAGTGTCTAGGGATTTTATGGCCACCGCTGAGCTGTTATGAGTTAATTCGATTTCTTCGGGTGGCAGATTTGTGAATGATTTGTTTTTCCTCGTAGATGGTTGAATATACGTACTGTTGAAAAAACTGGCCAAAAGTTTGTAGATATGAATTGATGAATAGATTGTTGAATATACGTTCTGTTGAAAAAACTGGCAAAAAGGTTGCAGATACTGCTGCCAGTATCAGCTGTTTGATTGTCGAGGTACATTGAACCAGGGAGAGCAACATTTTTTTTGATGAATTTCCAGAACATCTTTGAATTAGGGCATATTCAATTCTCCATATTACGAGTGTACTCAGAAAAGTCGTTGTTTCGAACGCCGACGTAGGTTTATGAATTCTAAGTAACAGTTCTGATCTTTATATATTTTAAACTGTTCGTGCTTCTTATTTTTCTTCAGAATTATACGAATTGTTTCTTGTTTAGAATAAATCGGAAAGCCACTTCTGTTTTTCATGACATGAACGAGATCTTTTATGATTTTATTGATAATATCGTAAAATAGTTCGAGAAACGTATCTACGTCCCTATTACAGAACACTAAAGGCCAATCGATTTCTACAAAGACATCAATGATTGCGTCATAGTTAACCTTTGAGAAATTCAAATATTCATTGTTTTTATAATGCAGTTCTGAGCTTATTCTAAACTGGATATGGAGTCTTCTTTCGTATAGCATCTATGATTACTTACATGTTTGATACTATTGTGGTTTGAGAAAACTAAATCCAATATTCTTCTATTATTATTTGGAACGCTATTGAATTGCAGACATTCAAATGAAAGGAGCCGTCGATCATTTCAGAAAATTTGTCATCTACATTTCTAGGTTCTGAGAAAGTCTCATGTATGGGTTTTAAGAAAATTTCCCAAGATTATGACATTACTTTCGTTAATCATTGGTTCATTCTCCTGTAGTTTTCTCAAAAAGGAAATATATGCTAGATTTTTTTAAAGACAAATAAGTTCTAGTTAATAATGATAAGATACATACTGTTTAGAAAAAGAATACCTACATTTTCAATATGTCAAGTGATAGTGAGACCAAAAATTCAACTCCTATCAACGTCATGGCAATGGCAAAAATGGCAACGAATGATTTACAGTAGATTCATGGACTGGAGACAAAAAATAAAGTGAATTCTTTCTCCGGAAGTGTTTTGGTGGTATATTTTCAACACCTATCGGAAAAAATGAAACCTAACTCTCTATGGGCCTTTTACTTAGATCAACTCTAAACATAAAAAACAACATTAATATTGAAGCCTGTTCCGAGTTAATAGCGCTATTAAAAAGGAAATCGCATGGCTTTAAAAGCACAAAATCAAAAATTTTGACGGCCAAAAATATTCAAGATTTCTTCGAAACGGCTCCGGACAATCAGAACTTGTTTATGAAGGTAAAATATGTCCACTAATACTATTTTCCACACTTACAGTAATTTTTATTTTTAGACTGTTCTTATAATTGGCGTAAGTGGTGCATGCCGGAAACAGGAACTGAGAGATATGAAAATCGAAGATGTTGAGGACACAGGAGAATCCTTCATTATTAAAATCCCAGATACAAAAATACAAATTCAATGTTATTTTGTGATCTCTGACCATTTTCATTCTAGAATCAAAAAATATTACACTATACGGAAGACCATATTAAATGAAAATTTACCTTTTTATTTAAATATATAAATGGACAATGCATCAAACAACCCGTTGGATAAACAAATTAGGCAGTATACCAAAAGATATTGCAAAATTTCTTAAACTAGAAAATCCTAATCGCTACACAGGACACTGTTTTCGCAGATCTTCGGCAACTATTTCAGTCGATGCTGGCGGGGATCTATTGGATTTGAAGAGACATGGTGGCTGGCAATCGTCTCCAGTAGTAGAAGGTTATGTCGACAATTCCTCGAAAAACAAAGAACTCACCTCATCGAGAATATCCTCCGCTGTTTCACATAATAATAATACAACCTCAACAAATGAAAATATTACAATATCATATGATTCGACACATCGAAATACTTCTAATATATTTAATAATTGTACAGTAACCATACATAATTATAATGTTCCTAATGTTAATTAAACCAACGTAGTAGTAAATAGAACGAATTATATCCTATATGATCATCAAAGTTGTGAAACTTATATCCTCTATAATTTTGTAAAATCGTTCCAAATAAAATTAAAAAAGGATCCCATTGAAAAATGAAGTACCCTGTCACAACTTGTTTTCAGATATCTCTGTATAATAAAACGAACAAAAAAACGGCAACTAAAATAAAAAATCGACGTGTTTAAGCATCATTTACAATACCTAATAATAATGAAAATATTGAAAGTAGTCCAGACTTTTTTGGCACACTGTATATGGCCGTTGGTAAAGTATAGTACACAATGGGTGTTGTAAGGCAATTACGCACTCATGGAATTACGCACTCGTCGCTACGCTGCTTCGTGCGTAAATTTTCCATTCGTGCGTAATATGCTTTTTACAACACTTGCTACGTAATATACTATTACAAGATTTTTTATACCCCACAAATGCTAGGTCCGTATGGCCTTTTTTGTAGTCTAAGAAGTTTGAGTAAAAAACTAAAGTTTCCCCATAGTCGTATACCATAAGTAAGGTATGAGTGGAATAGGGGTAAGTGGGATATTCTCATTGCATCGAAACAATTACTTTTTACATTGTCTTAGGAGGTATAACTAATTAGAGAGTTTAGTGCAAAGTTTTTCGATATGATCGTTCTATTTTAAAGAGTCATCCAAGGTCATACCCAAGAGTTCAATTTTATCGAGTTTGTATGACAATTTGTTCATATGGAAATCCTCTGAGATTTGATGGGGTTCTGCTCCAATTTGTTGGTTCGAAACTATTCATCCGGTCATGTTCCATTGAATTTGGCAGTATTTCCTTGTCAAAATGAAATTCGTATATGGTTACATCATGGTAATAAGTTTAACAGTAGGTCGTTAATGTATAAAATAAACAGGGGATGACCTAAAACAGACCTTTGGAATACCCCATGTTTGACGATTCGGAATTCTTATTGAGAAACTGGAATCTGCTAGAAAAATAATAGGTGAAAAATGTGTGTGCCACTCCGCGTATTCCGTAATATTCAAGTTCCTGAAGGAGTATTGTATGAGTCACACAGTCGAAAGCCTTGCTGAGATCGCAAAGTGTCATAGCAGTCACTTTACTCGCCTCAAGGCTCTTGACTACATCTCCACCACCTCTCCAAACGGCTTGAACCGTGGATCTACAACTTCTGAATCCGAACTGTCTGCTATTTAAAATTTAATATTTTTTCAAGTATGTTATTTATCTGGTTTTTTACAACTTTCTCAATTATTTTCCTAATGATTCAAAGTATTCAACTCTTTCTACGATAATTTTCTTGATTCCAAGAATGAGACGATTTGGAAAAATGCTTCTGCATAAAGATATGTCTGACAGTTATTGTCATTTTCAGATTCAACAGTGTGAATACAATCTTGGTCAATCATATGTAACGTAAATAAACTTAACTTGGTTTTACTAATTTATTTCACTCTTAAATTTACAACTAATTCATATTACTAACTACGCCACTGTATCGATCGATGCTATCGGCTCTGAGACTCCCAGTTCCACTTGAGGGCTGCCTATTTATCTCCGTTACCGCATTCTCGATGTTTCCAATTCTGGCGGTTGGCGAACAGCATGTTCCAGTTGTTCTAATATTGACCGTTATTTTCCGCGGCAGCGTGACTGGATTGTTCTCGAATATCTCCGGGGATGACATCATCGTTGTCGATGGCAACGCGTGAGGCGACAGGTCCGGCCTAGGTTCGTTACATTGCCCCCTCCTTAGAGACATTTCGTCCCGAAATGTCATCCTTGGAGTGTGACGATATCTGCATGACTCCCCATATTTGCACCGTGAAGTTCGATGGAAGTAGCACTCCACGGTCTTCATGACCGGTCGTGGAAGAGGGTTACAGCAAACCAAAATCTTGACGCCGCTGGATCTGAATATCGCCTCCAGCATACTTCTTATGACTCTCAGTCCAACCCATCAATACCACAGGACAATTTTGGAATTGCTAGATCCATCAGATTCTGGTCCACCATAGTATCTCTTAGTTTGGTGAGACTCTTCCAGACATCTTCATAGGACGTTTATCTTGGGAATGCCTCTTGGTAACTAGGTAGTAGATGTTTCTCGGGCCTTTCTTCAACTGTAGAACCCCACCAACTTCTGGATTCTGCTCCCGCAGTGTTTGGAGTTGACCAAATTTCTTGGAAAACACTACGGCGATGCCCCTGGACATTCGAAGATCTTCTGCCACACAGTGCGCTAGTGCGTAGTCAGCAGGCACCTCGAAAAGGTCTCGTGACTCCTCTCTAGTAACCCCATGTAGAACTTTCTGCCCGTTTGAATACAAGGACATAAACTTTCGAACGTCATATCATCCTCCGGTGGCTTGAGGGTGCGAACTTGGTCAGGGTTTCCAGCGTAAGGGCCAACCTGTTGAAATGGACGACCCTTGGTTTCCCTCGGGTGGCTTGTGGATTCGGTACACAAGGTCGTTTATCCTTTTCACTATTTTATACGGGCCTTCCCACGAGTTCCGCAACTTTGGTGATAGTCCACGACGACGTTTGGGGTTGTACAGCCAAACCAGGTCATCAACCTTAAACCCTCCAGCGTCGGCCTTGATGTCATAGGTCTTCTTCATTTTATCGCTGGCACTCTGGATGTTCAACCGGACTCGTTCGTGGATGTCGTCCATTCTCTGCCGAAGTTTACTGACGTAGTCCTCTCCCGCAGTGTCTTGTCCTGGCGGTATCCCAAACTTCAGGTCACAAGGCAGTCGCAGTTCTCGGCCCATTATAATACTAGCAGGAGTTTGACCTGTTGACTCGTGTACTGCGGATCGATAGGGCCCTCAGGAACAAATGAAGATACTGGTCCCAGTCTCTTTGATGGTCAGAGACAACCTTGGACAAGTGGCGGTTGATCGTTCTGTTCATCCGTTCCACCATTCCATCGGACTGCGAATGTAGGGCCGTGGTTCTTGTCTTGCGGATGTTCAGCAGTAAACATATTTCTTGGAACAGGTTGGATTCGAAATTTCTGCCCTGATCCGAGTGCAGCTCCATTGGAATACCAAATCGACATATCCACTCTTTCACCAAGACGTCGGCGACGGTGATGGCTTCCTGGTTGGGCAGGGCATAGGCTTCCGCCCACTTACTGAAGTAGTCCATTGCCACAAGGATGTATTTATTCCCGTGGTCGGATACGGGAAACGGGCCGGCGATGTCAATGGCGATTCTCTCGAACGGGCTGCCCACGTTGTACTGACGCAACGGGGCCTTGGGTCGTATTCGAGGTCCATTGCTAGCAGCGCATACAGCGCACTTTTTGCACCAGTCCTGGACGTCAGCTTGACAATTGGCCCAGTAAAACCGTTGCCTCACTTTCCGCAGGGTCTTCGTCACTCCCAGATGTCCTCCAGCGACTCCATCATGGATTTCCCGCAGCACTTCCTCTCTTCTGTTCCTGGGAACAATTATTTGGCGTCTGTCTTCCCCACCAATCTCGGCCTCCAACACACGTTTCAAGATCCCATTGTCCAGAATAAGAGAGTTCCATTGTGCCCAATAGGACTTAACAGCCGGCGAGTAACCTGCGACTTCCTGCCATGATGGTCTTCGATTGCCCTCCTTCCAGCTGACGACTAAGCCAAGGTCGGGGTCTTTATCTTGGTCTTTCTGGATCTTGCTGTCATTCCAGTTGTCATCCATTGCCGCGGTTCTACAAAGTGTTGCTTCTTTCTCTTCTGCTCGTCGGCAATGTGAGCAATCATCTGGACATGGTCTTCGCGACAAGGCATCTGCATTCTTATGGCTAGTTCCGGCTCGATGTTCTATATCGAAATCGAATTCTTGGAGTCTCTCGATCCAACGTGCTACTTGACCCTCAGGATTTTTGAACTGTAAGAGCCATTCGAGAGCTGCATTGTCAGTTCTCAACAGGAATCTTCTTCAGCTAACAGCTCTCGCCTGGTGACACAGTAATTGCGCTCTGGTTTGCTAAGCGTCTTGCTGAAATAACCAATGACCTTCTCCTGTCCCTCCTGGATATGAGATAGGACAGCTCCAAGTCCCACGTTGCTGGCGTCCGTATCCAAAATGAATTTCCCTTTGGGTAGGGGATAGCTCAGTATAGGTGCGTTGATCAAAGCTCCTTTCAGCTTCCTGAATGAGTCTTGACATTCTTCGGACCACTGGAACTTTGTTTGGCCTTCCGTGAGCCTGGTCAGTGGTTTAGCGATGTTGGCGAATCCCAGCATATATCGGCGATAGTATGTGCATAAACCAAGGAAACTTCGAAGTTGGTGAATGTCTTTTGGGATGGGCCAATCCTTAACAGCTTTGATCTTCTGGTCATCCACTGCTTCTCCTTTCCCAGAGACAACGTGGCCGAGGTATCGTACTTCTTTTTGGAACAGATGGCATTTCTTAGGGCTCAGCTTCAATCCGGAGTTCCTCAGTCGCAGGAATACTTCCTCCAAGTTTTTCACGTGGTCCTCGAACGATCTGCCGACCACAATTATGTCGTCGAGATACACTAGACACGTGTTCCATGAGACTCCCTTCAGTACTGTTTCCATCAATCTTCCGAATGTGGCGGGAGCATTACAGAGCCCGAATGGCATAACGGTGAACTGCCACAATCCTGAGCCGATGGTAAAAGCAGTCTTTTCTCGATCTTCCTGAGCCAGTTCTACTTGCCAGTATCCACTCTTCAGATTAAGGGTCGAGAAAATCGTGGAACCAGCCAACGTGTCTAGGGTGTCATCTATTCTCGGGAGAGGGTAACTGTCCTTCTTCGTGACATCATTAAGTTGGCGATAGTCTACACAAAAGCGTGTCGATCCATCCTTTTTCTTCACCAGTACGACTGGAGAGGACCAGGGACTGTCAGATGGTTCGATAACTCCTTTTTTTCCCATATCGCTGACTATTTTGTCAGCCTCTTCTTTCTTGGCAAGAGGAAGTCTTCTTGCTGATTGCCGGATCGGCCGGGCACCTCCTGTATCAATCTTGTGCTGGACCACATTAGTTCGACCCCCTTTTCCTTGTCCGGTATCGAAGATGTCTTGGTACTTTTTGACTAAATCTCTTAGTTTGGGCTGTTGAGCTGGTTTTATGTCTTTGGAAGAGATGGCAACTAATTTTTCTAGTTCTGTGGGCAAGTTGTTGGGTTGGCTAATCGTACCTCGTACGCCCCGGATCACAGATGAAACTGACGAGCAGTGCCCCAAAATTGTTCCTTTCTTCAAGGTCACTGGGAAATAATTGACATTCATGACCCTTACCGGCACAAATTTGTCAGCACGCAACGAGGTCTTCCCTAGTGCAATCCCTCGTCCAATTTTCTCATCATGAAGTTTGGGCTCGAACATCACCACGTCTCCACTGTTCGCACTCCCGTCCAGGCGAGCCTCCAGAATGGTTTCAGCCCTCTCAGGTACGCTCACATCTTCAGCCAACAGCACACGGATCAACTCCTCACTTCTCCCATGAAGCACCAGCTCTTCTCCATTGACACGTAGGACGCCTTCTTTGAAATCCAATTCAAACCCTCTGGAATTCATGTTGTCCATTCCGATGATTGCATCGTCTTCGATGTCCGCTATAAGTGCCTGATGTTTCACTTTAGTGCTGCCCAAAATTATTTCAATCGGTAGCTCGCCATATACAGTAGCTGGCTCCCCTGTTGCTGTGCGTAGCTTCCAAGTTGTCGGTTCAATCCGTTCCGGTGTTCTGGCAAAGGAAGGCCCGAGAATTGTCCTAGTCGCACCTGTATCTAGCAGCATGGTGCAAGGCTCGTTATTGATGAGACCGTCTACGAAGACACCTTTGTTCTGTCGTTGAAGGATAGCGACATATGCGTTGTTAACCGGGGCTTGCCGGACACATGCCGACGTATCATAGCTGCTCGTTAGTTTTTGTTAACATAGCTATGCCTTAACCATACTGAGGGTTATCAGTCTATTGACCAATAACGGAACAATTTCCCAGAGGGGCTTGAGATCTTGTTTCTCCCAGTATGTAAAGAAGCGGGGGGACTTAATTTGACAGTACAATGACCAATTTCAGATTGTTTCGGAATAATAATACAATTAGGACTTGTAATAATATATATATGTATTTTCTAAAATATAAAAACAACTATTGATACACCTGGTATAATTTAGTGAGAAAATGTATAGAAAGTCAAAATGAGATTGAATAAACAATAATTTAAAATGAGCAACAATATGTGCTGACAATTAAAATAACTGTTCTTCAGTTATTTTAACAATTAATAATAATTTTACTTTTGTTGAATCAATAATTTCTTCTACTATGAAATCAATAATGAAATATTTTCTTATTACACTATACATATATACCTTGCCAAATAAACAGTTCCATTGCTTACCGTCCACTGAAGTAATACACAATAGTTTAATTGAGACTTAATTATTTCGTTTCATTTCCAAATAATATTACGCGTTCACTTGTTGCAATATGATTATTCAGCTTCTTGATAAATATTAATTCCATTCATTTAGTTATTACTGGGATGATTTCTGATGAGTTACTCTATCACTATGATTCTGCATATGGTTGTTTAATTTGCTACTTCAAATAAACTGTACTGAGTCTACGCTTACTACTCGTAGGAAGATGAGACTTCATCTTCTCTAATTGAAATTAAACTTCACTCTCAATCGCTTCATAATGAAGCAGAACTTGCTATGTACTGACTGACTCGTTCGATAACTGGATTCTGAATGAAGAGAGTGCTAGTATGGAGAATCTTATATATATAGCGTTCGGTATTCAAACGATACCGCCCAAAACAATAAAATATTACTTATGTGTCGGTGAGTACCCCTTTGAGTTGACACGCCGCCATGATATATTACATTAATAGGTCATTACTTTTTATAGTTTACGTAACCCCTTAGATCCTTCCCGATATCACCACGCCTATTATCGCTTCCAAAAGACCGCGGGTCATTAATCGGTCGCGACGCACTATTAGTTAGGAATGTCTGAAAATATGGTTGGGAATTCGTTCGAGGTGCCGACACAAATGATAGGGGAAGTATCGACTTTATGAGTGGTCATATTAATTTTACTAATAATGCGACCGCCTTTGAAATCGAACGAAAATTGATTTATCATATTGGCATTCTTCAGTTTCAGTTTACATATGGCTATATTAAAATACTTGATAAGGAGTGCTCATAACAGACCTCCCTTCTCCCATTTAAAAGGTATTAATTCTAATTGATACCTTTTTCATTGCCCTAATATCTTGGGTAGATGAGTGGTATTGGATCTCAACTTGGTTATGGCTCTGACAATTGTTTTAGCATACCATGAGCAAACTAAATAAATTCTTACTGATAATACCTATGATAACATATGACCTTTACCTTATTCAATCATGCACCTAATGTTACATACATGGTCAACAATATCCCTACTTATATAGTTACTATTCTAACATACTAATTTTAACATGCAAATCTTTATATAATTCTCAATAAAGATCCCTTCAAGTCAGTGTCTTCTGAGACGATGTTGGCTTCGAATTGGAACGCCACCCTGTAGATATGACCTGTCATCACCTGCTGTGATAGAGACTGTCTGTGGTCTGGCGAAATCAGGTTGAAATTCTCCAACGACCTTATGTCTGCTCTTCGACTAGGGATGATGTAAACAACATCTGTGAACCATATGACTCAGTTCCACTCAGTCTGCAGCGAGTTAAACGGCCTTGTCGTTAGTTTTTCTAGCCACCCTTCGTGTAGTGAACGTATTTGACAGTGATTATCGACTACTCTCTGAGATGCAAAATGTCACCTGACATTTTTCAAACGTTCCAGTGAAGTGGTAGTTCCAACGTTCTCCAGTGGTAAAGTGACGGTCCAACCTTCTAATTAGTTGGATAATTCGTGCACCCTTGCACACTTGTGATGAGGCTTCCTGGGGGGTCCGTCAACTCTGCACTCTGACTATGGACTTGGAATATCCATTCCCCTTGTGTATTGTGAACTTAATTGGATTAAAAGTTCAAACTCTCCATGGCGATACGATGCTCAGTAAACAACTATTTGGTGAGAAGCTGTTAATCATTCATTTGAATCCCGTTATAGTTCAAAAATCCATATTATATTATCCGTAATTGTTAACGATAATTTTAAAATGGTCTTTATTATCACCGATATTTCTCGCACATTTTTACTTTCAATTAATGTTATTTCACTTAGTCATTATCAAGGTAACACTTTTGATTACATGCTAAAATCTCTTCTCGGTAGAGAATTATAACCGTTAATATTAATACTTTATTAATGTCTATAAAATCCTTCCCAATTTTTAGGAAATACACACAATTTTCTCTTACTGTCTATGCTTTTCTCAAAAGTCCGATTTTCATGTAGAATAACCGACACTAGATAATTTTTGTCCCATTCCGTCATTGCGTAATGTCACGATATTTTCAGTGGTCGTTATCCCTATCACGGAATGAGGGATCACAGTACGCGGTGCATTACGATTCAGGTAGGAAGTCCCATCAATATTTATTTCGCGTTAATTTACGGGGTGTTTCAATTCCTTTGACTACACGTTTCGATACGTGCTTGTGTATACTTGGCAAGATTTCATGATTTCCAATTATTTATCTATAATGGCTTACTATACTATTTGATCTCAACTGGGTTTGAAAATATTGACAATATTATCACTTCATAAGTGCATTATTTTTGAACTTTTGAAAATTACTTATTTTGACTTTTTGCTTTGGAATAAATCCATGGAAACTCTTTTACTGTACCACGTGTTATATTTCTGATTCTTGGTATTGTTATGAATTGGCGGAATTCTTCTCCCCTGTATACTATGTTCACTTTCATTCCTTTTGATATCTTTCAACAAATTATTCTCTTGCAAAAGTTTGATCGCTTTTCCGTGACATGCTACCGTATTGTTAATAGTTGGATTGCCACCCCTAGATGGAAATAATCCTTTCCTATATACAGGACGCTCTGGGTTTAACATTACTCATCCTTTTATTTTCTAAAATAATTTCCTGCCTATTTTCTAGTTGCGGAAATTTTTCTTCTCTCTGATTAACTTTCAGTCGGTTCATGTGTTCAACCCTGTTTCCGATTTGTGAGATTTCTGAATTATCAAGCTATGACTCCTTAAATTTAGATTTTTTCCTTTTGATTGGCTACGGTTTCGATGTTTTTATATCTTTAACTACTTCCTTGTTTTCTTCGGTATTTTCTTTCAAATCTCGTACCATAATACGTTTTTTCGATGTTGAAAATTCATTATTGGCTATTTTCTTTAATTTTAATTTTTTTTTTTTTGAATTCATGTTACTCCTTGCTTTAACTATGCATATATTCAATAATCTGGGCAGCAAATTCTTGTCCTTGGACGAATAAAGTTCAGCCTTTCGATTTTCGTCTACTGCGAAAGTACTTTCATTGGCGACTATCATTCCGAGGTTCTTGGCAGTTTCCAACTTCCTGGAGGGGAGACTATCTCCCTTGGGTGATTCATATCTACCTTTTAGACTGTCTTTCCACGATTTCCTATGTTCTACATCGACCATCTTCCCTAAATTCCTTGATGCGTTAGCTTCGGCAATTCCGATACTTCCTGTATATGGTTTGCTACATTCTTGAATATTTTCATTATCAAAAACTTTCATACCTATCCGTATATCTTTTTCCATTTTCCGAACATAATTTCCTTCATTCCCGCTGTGGTACTGCATTGGCAATTTTCCGTTCCATCTCTTGTTTCTTTAGGCAAGAAATGTTCATTCTTGAATGAGCTGGCTCTTTCACTACGACTGTCTTTTGAACTTTTTCGGCTGTCTCGCTTGACTATCCTTCCTAGTGTACAGGGCGTTCCGGTTTTTTCCATACCTTTGCTGATTTTCATGGATTTTTCAATTTCCACTTTTGGCAATTTTCTATCTTCATCTAGTTTAATGAATGATGTCACTGTCAAATCATCAATCATATTTGGCTTGTTTAATCGTACTGTGTTCTTGGCTTTTATGATTTTCTCGTACTTTTCCTTTGAATCGGTTCGCTCGAAACCTATTGTCTCAAATGCTTTACTATCTTCGGTTATTTTCATTTGATTCGAGCTTGTAGGGCTCATTTCATGGCGTGAACCTCTTGTTCCAAATACTTCACGGATTGATTTGTGCGGCGCCTCCCTATTCAATCCCAGGTTTTCTTCAGAATTCAATTCCATCCAATATTTTATCATAGAAGTCATGTCGTCCAACCTTTTTCCCATTTCTTCCAAACTTTTTGCCAATTACTATGTTCGTTATCTAAATTAATACCGTTCTTCTGTTCCTCACCTTCACCGTAGGTTAGTACATTCTTTTCTTGCTTCTTTCTATTTGAATTCCTGTTATATCCGGAAATTTTTCCATACTTTCTCGGACTATTTCCATTCGCGTAACTATTTCCTGTTTTTCTTCTGTCCATTACTCTCCAAAAATTCTGATATCGGTTTCTATTTGATTGATTGATAGATCTACGTCCTTGTTCGTTAATTCTTTCCTGAGTTCGAAATCTATTTCCCGTTGAATAGTTAGAAAACCTTTTTCTTGGTTTCTTTATTTTTCCAAATTTTCTAAATTTGTTTCCCTTAGCATAGTCGGAAAACCATGGTCCTGATTCACTTAATATCTCATTTCGAAAGCTATTTCTATTTGGACATCTATATGAGAGGTGACCAAATTCTTCGCAATGGTAGCATACACAATTTTTCTTCTTACAATTTGCTTTTTCATGACCCTTACGATTGCAATGTGTACACACTATTTTATTCGTATGGAAATTTCTAAAATTCATATTAGTTTGAGCTGTTAGTGTCTCAATTAATTCCTCTCTTTCTGCTAATTTGATGGCTTTTTTTAAACTGACAGGACTGGCAGATAAAATTTTTTTTCTTACAGGATCTTTCAATCCAATACAAAATTGCACAAGCGTATCTTGTTCAAATTTTTGCTTTAATACATCATCAACCCTATTAATTCCTGTAAATTTTCGTAATTTCGCTGCGGATGCTCTTAATCTTATGGAAAAATTTCTAACTGATTCACTATTTTTCTGATAATAATTCAAAAATTCTTTATCTTCTCCAGGTAATTTCAATCTGCTAAACTGCTGCAATAATTCCTTTTTAAATTCAGGCCAATTTATTGTATTTTTTAATTTATCATCTGTATCTATGAATAATCTGGCGATTCCTGTCAATTTTAATCTGACTATGGAACTTATCTGACTGTCTGTCCATCTTGCTACAGCTGCCAAATACTCAATTTCACAAATAAAATCTTTGATGTCTGTAGTACCATTAAAAGAAGGTAAATTATCCACACTGATAGTAATGGTAGGTTCATAGTTAATCCCACCAGTCCACGGCACTGTTGTCGGAGTTTCCATGATTTAACAATTTTAATAAAAATCCCCATTGAATAAAAAAAATTCACTTTCCTTTCCGAATACTTTCTGAGATCAGCCTTGTATGAACGATATATATATGTTTTGATTTTCCACTCGTCAAACTCTCTGTACTGATATTACTTTCTAAATGCTTTTCGTATTATTTTTTTACAATTTTTCAATACTTTTCTGACTTTATTCTTTACCAAATGTTTATCTTCACCGAATATTTCTACGATTTCATTCCTTTTAGCATTCCACAAACAATATTAAAAATTATTCTATATTTGCAATTATATTTTTCCAGATGAATTTCCAATATGACAACCTTAGTGCAAACTGCAATATATGCGCACTTTTAACTACACAAATTCTGATAATATTTTTACGAGAAAAATAATTTTTTACTATATTTTCATTCTTATTTGCATCGAGTAAATTTGAGTTTGACATCTTTTGCGAAAATCAACATATAAACGTTATTTTTCTGTAAATGCACCCTCGACACCTGACACCAAATATCATAGCTGCTACTTAATGAAACGGGGGGCGGCTTAATTTGACAGTACAATGACCAATTTCAGATTGTTTCGGAATAATAATACAATTAGGACTTGTAATAATATATATATATGTATTTTCTAAAATATAAAAACAACTATTGATACACCTGGTATAATTTAGTGAGAAAATGTATAGAAAGTCAAAATGAGATTGAATAAACAAAAAAAATTAACATAATAAAAAAACATGATACACTTTTACTTTTGTTGAATCAATAATTTCTTCTACTAGAAATCAATAATGAAATATCTTCTTATTACACTATACTATATCCCTTTACAAATAAAGGTTTCATTGCTTATCGTCCACGGGAAGTAATCACAATAGTTTAATTAAGACTTAATTATTCCGTTTTATTTCCGAATAATATTACGCGTTCACTCTGTTGCAATATGATTATTTAGCTTCGATAATATTAATTCCATTCATTTAGTTATTACTGAGATGATTTCTGATGAGTTACTCTATCACTATGATTCTGCATATGGTTGTTTAATTTGCTATTTCAAAAAACTGTACGAGTCTACGCTATTACTCGTAGGAAGATGAGATTTTCATCTTCTAATTGAAATTAAACTTCACTTTCATTCGCTTCATAATGAAGCAGAACTTGCTATGTACTGACTGACTCGTTCGATAACTGGATTCTGAATGAAGAGAGTGCTAGTATGGAGAATCTTATATATATATATATATAGCGTTCGGTATTTGAACGATACCGCCCAAAACAATAAAATATTACTTATGTGTCGGTGAGTACCCCTTTGAGTTGACACGCCGCCATGATATATTACATTAATAGGTCATTATTTTTATAGTTTACGTAACCCTTAGATCCTTGATATCACTCGTTAAACGCTTCAAAGACGCGGGTCATTAATCGGTCGCGACGCACTATTAGTTAGGAATGTCTGAAAATATGGTTGGGAATTCGTTTGAGGTGCCGACACAAATGATAGGGGAAGTATCGACTTTATGAGTGGTCATATTAATTTTACTATTAATGCGACCGCCTTTGAAATCGAACGAAAATTGATTTATTATATTGGCATTCTTCAGTTTCAGTTTACATATGGCTATATTAAAATACTTGATAAGGAGTGCTCATAACAGACGATTGTTCCTTCTCGTCGACCTTCTTTAGTTTTCCTGCATCGGAGTCGATGAATGTTGGACATTTGCTACGCACATGTCCAATTTTGTCACAATTCCAGCATCTTATCTGTCTTTTCTCAGGCAACACTTCCTTCATCACTTTTCTTATGGCATCTTCCAAGTTAGCAGGCTCCTGTGAGTCTTTCTCAATCGTTTGAACTTTTTTTTTGGCTTTTGCAGCATTGTTTTGCTGCTTCGAATTCAGCGCGTGCCAGTGCGTCTACGAGATGTGTTGGACGAGCTAATATCAACGCTTGTCTGGTTTCTTTGGGCACGAGTCCATCCAAGAATGCCTGAACCGCTAATCGCTCCATTACATTTTCCGGTGTGGCTGGATATGCGAAGAACCAAGCGTGCAATGTCAGCTTCGAATTCGTAAGGATTCGCCCGATTTCTGGCAGCGATTTTTCAGTTGGGGAGTGGTATACGTGTTCCAAATGGGCCTCGGCCATATCGTAATTCTAGATGTTTAATCAGCTGATCATAGTCCTCCTGTTCTTGGCGGTGAGAGTTTGTAGAATATTTGTCGCTTCTCCCGTAATGCAATGTCAGTGCTAAGCTCTTTCCCCTGCATTCCATCCGTTTGCTTTGGCGCTGCTTCAAACTGCCGGCGGTAATTTGCCCATGGAGTTTCCGTCGACCTGAGGCGGCTTCATGGAAGGCTTCCTATTTCTGATGACCTTGACATCTTTTATACCCTCTTGAACTTTATCCAAGTTCAAACTCAGGTCCAGCATTGCATTTTGGTTAACCATCTCTTTGGTGGTCGTCCTATTAATTCGTGTTTCCAGCTTACTGATCGTTTCCTTTATTTTGTCCATTTCTGCCTCGACTCCATCTTTGATTTTATCTACTTCCGTGTTCATTTGTTCCTTATTTTTTTGTATCTCTGTCTCATCGGTTCCTATTCTTTCTTCTAGAAATTAGCCACACCACACAATTCTTTTTAGGCCTTCTGTGTTTTCCAGGAACTTCTCTTCCAGGCTTCTTGCATTTCTTCCAGGCTTCTAATTTTCTAGAAGCTTCTCTTCCAGATTTCTAGCATTTTCTTTCGAGCTTCTCTTCCAAAGTCCTCGAATTTTGTTGCAGCTCTTCTTTCAAATTCTATTATCGGACTCAGATCACCTCCGGAACTTCGAATAAAATGTTTCGGGGCCCTCACCTTCTTGTATAAGTCCTTCTGCAAGTATTTCCTGAGTACTTGCTTTTTACCCGTTGTTTCCAGTTCCCTTTCCATCCTGTTTCAATTCCGCTACCTTCAAATCGCAAGGCGCACTTTTCTTGAACACATTTTGTCTTTACGAGACAGTCTGTTTCACACGAAAGTTTATCAGTTTGTTAAAAATTCACTTGGAATTTTTTCCACGGGCCACCAGTCTATTGTCTGTTTCCGCGAAAGGTATCAGTTTATATTCCACGACAATTGTCCACTTCGCGAAAACCGGGCAACTGTCATTTTGGGCGTACAAAAGGTCTATCAATTTTTTTTTTCTGATACCACCCACGATCACTTGTTTATTTTCAAAATTCGCCCGACACCAATTGAACTAAATAAACTTAACTTTTGGGTTTTCTAATTTTTTATTTTTAAATTTCAACTAATCCATATTACTAACTACGCCACT